>CAUYSK010115447.1:0-47903 GCA_963575035.1 Avahi laniger
CCTGTAGTCCCAGCTACTTGGGAGGCTGAGACAGTAGGATTGCCTGAGCCCAGGAGTTTGAGGTTGCTGTGAGCTAGGTTGACGCCACGGCACTCGCCCCAGGCAAGAGAGTGAGACTCTGTCTCAAAAAAAAAAAAAAAAAAAATAACTGCACCAGAGTTTATGCATTGAAATTTTAATCAGTCACTAATACTATATAAAACCAAAATAACTGCAGCACTCAGTTATACTTAAATAACTACTGTGATGATCAATATGAACCTTTAAATAGGCTCAGAAATGTTAGTATAATAGTAAAAGTATCTGAAGAAATATAATTTTCTGTATAATCTCATGTTTCACTCTAGTAATGACATAAATTTTAAAAACTTTAAGACTTCTAGGTAAGCCAAATTATTGGGATATTATGTCTACATGAACTTCATGTTTATCTGACTGAACTTCAGTTATCCAATAAAACAATTTCCTTATTTAAAAAAATTCTGTTGGGATATCAACATAAAAAAGAAATGCATATCTAACTGGACCACAAATGTTACCTAGGAAAGTTAAATATCTAAATAAACCTAGCCTCTTCCACAAATGGCACCTTACTGAGTGGTTTTCTTTAGCTATTGACACACTGTCAATGTCAATCACAGGGCTGTGGTCCCCAACCCCCAGGCTGTGGACCAGTACCAGTCCGTGGCCTACTAGGGACCAGGCTGCAGAGCTCTGCACCCTTGCACCTACCCCCAATCCATGGAAAAATTGTCTTCCATGAAACTTGGAGGGGGGGCGCACACCAGAAGGTGAGCAGTGGGCAGAGCTAAGCTCCATCTGTATTTATAGCTGCTCCCCTTCACTGGCATCACCGCCTGAGCCCCACTTCCTTCCCTACCCCCTACCCCCTGCCTCTATCAGGGGAAAAATTGTCTTTCATGAAACCGGTCCCTGGTGCCAAAAAGGTTGGGGACCACGGCCTATAGGTCCACAATCCAGCACCTCCATCAGGCTAAAAAACTGCCAGCCTCTTTATATCTTGCAGCTCAACACTGTTATTAATACAATGTTTCATTCCGTTTTTCTTCTCTGTGGCTTCTTCTGTCCCAGTCTGAACCCTTCATGCTCTTCGCAATAACCCTGATGCACCCTTGAGACTCTTTCCTTTCCTTCCCTTTTCCAGAAAGGCTGATCTCAGAGCCATATATCCTTTTAGAAGAGTAATTTGTAGTCTGCAACAACTATTGGCCAAATTCCGATTCTGGTTCCTCACAACTATCTGTTCTGTCTTACAGCTACCAATGACTGAGTGCTAACCACAGTCCAGTGGAAAGATCATCTGGCTAGAAAAGGGGCAATTATCATTTATTCATTTATCACTAACCAAATATTTATTGAGCACATACTATGTGGCAGGCAATAGAGTTCTAATACTTTAGTAGTTCTCTGCCATTCAATTCTCTCTGGGGTTATACAAGAAAAAGTTAAGTTAATTTCACCTATAAAAGGAAACTAAGCTCAACTATTCAGTTTCATGGATTTTTATTTATTTCTGCTGCTTTGCTATTTTTACATTAAAAATGCAATACAAAAAGATATAAAATGAGAAATAACTTTGTTCGTCCTACCTTGACCCCCTACTCTCTCTGTCTCCCAAAAGGTAAAAAACATTGTTTAGCTTGTGAATCCTTCTCCCAAAATTTAGTATCCATTTATGACTATATGAATACCCTTTAAAATTTTTACACAAATGGAACTACACTATATACCTTTCTCTGCACCTGGCTTTCTGCCCTTAATACATTTTAGAGATCTTTCCATATTAGGACATATATTCCTTTTTCCTTATTCCTTTTTAGTGTCCTCATAAGCATTCCAACTCTATGAATGTATCATTATTATCCAGTCTCCTATTGTCAGATAATCTGGACTACAAGAGGTATAGAGAAGTGGAAAAATTTAATAAATGTGTTTAGGTATTAAAATCAAAATGAGTTGGTTACTAATTGAAAATGGTCACAATGGAGAGGCCAAGGTGAATCCGAGATTTCTGGTTTGAACAATTACGTGGTGCTATTTACTGAAATATAAAACAGTGGCAAAGCAACAAGTCTGAAGAGGCTGAGGAGTAAGGCAGTAAGTTAGAAGTGCCTATGAGATAGTCAAATGTGAATCACTTACACCTAAAATGTCTGGAGATCAAGAGATCTATTGAATGTATAGATTCAAATTTTTAGCATATGAATATGGTGGTAAACCCATATGGCATGCAGGTATAAAAACATACATATGTGAAGTTTAGAGAGTTATTATATATATTTTAGAAAAGATGGGCTGGCATTAATTCAAGCGGTTACTTCCTCACACTGGACTTTCCATCCATCTAATCCCTGCACTGGGGTTCGAGACCCGTGAGTGCTTTTTTATCCTTTAAAAAAAAAAAAAGTATATTTTAGAAAAGAGTAGGGCCAAGGCTGAAAAATAATAATAGCAACACTAAAAGTCATTAACATTTTTTAGGTTACTTATCTGTTAAACACTGAGTTAAGCATGTTTTATAATACCATATTTAATCCTAACAACAACCCTGTAAAGAGGTATTATTATTATTAGTCGTATTTCACAGATGAGGAAATTGAGTCATATAGACGTTATAACGTGGCCAAAGTCACTCATCAGAACATAAATGAAGCTGATCCAATTCCAGAGCCTATACTCTTAACTATCATATTAATTGTTTTAACTAAAATAAAATTGTCTCTTTGGGAAAAAGGGAGATTTAGAAGTAACAAATGGTCTCTTCAAATTTGTCACATATATCATATTTACATTCTATGAGGTCTAAAATGCTGACCCCCTAGAAGATACAATTTTTAATTCAATCATATTTTCCTCTCTTTTCAAACTGTCCTCATCTCAAATTTTTCCCTTTCACTGGTGGCTTTAAGTTTCATAGAAGCTGCAGAATCTGGGAACACACAAATGCAGACCTTTTTTCCCTGTAAAAATATTTTAGAAAATGGCAATTCCTCCAAGAACATACAGAATTGGTGTTCTGCCTGGGCATGGTGGCTCATACCTGTACTCCCAGCACTTTGGGAGGCTGAGGCAGGAGGATGGCTTGAGGCCAGGAGTTCGAAACCAGCCTGGGCAACATGGCGAGACCCTGTCTTCACAAAAAATTTTTTAAAAAATCAGCCAGGCATGGCAGCAAGTGCCTGTAGTGCTAGCTACTCAGGACACTGAAGCAGGAGGATCATTTGAACCTCGGAGTTCAAGGCTGCAATGACCTATGATCGTGTCACTACACTCAAGTCTGGGCAAGAGAATGAGACTCTGTCTCAAAACAAAACAAAACAAAACAAAAAAGAACAACTTATGTTCTTATGATCTACAGGCTTCATGACTTTTCTGTTTACCTACCCTTAAGAGGGAGCGCTATATTTATTAGCCTAAAGTTAATATAAAGCAGCAAATGGGAATCAGGCAGAAACTAGAGAGAAATTTTCAGGTATAAACTCAAAGAAGAAAAATAATCCAAAAGCAGTGGTTTACCAATTTAGAAATTTAGTTTCCAAGGAGAATAGAGCCATAGTTGGTACCAATATGAACAAGATCATGCAAACTAAACAAAACGACATAATATTCCAGTACTTTTTTCCCACAGGCTACGGGGGCCATAAGTGACAGGTGTCTGGAAATGGCCCTTGATCCTCTCCCACTGCCCATTTCTGAGGTTATATCAGCTTTAATCTTTGCTTTGGTGATGTCAGTCGAGGTTGCTAATTCTGCTTGATACTGCTGGGATGCACTTTTTCTCAAAGGAAGATGATCAGTTTAGGTTCTCACCTGTTTGGTTGATTTCTTCTCCACCCATCTCCCCCCATATAATAGCAGCACTAAATATTTATTAAGTACCCAGACTATCCAGGCAGTAATCTAAGTATTTTTATACACTAATTTGTCTCATCTTTGCAATAACCTTATGAGGCACGGCTCATTTTAGATCTGAGGAAACTAAGGCATAGAGGCACTAAGTAACTTGCCCAAGGTCACAAGAAAAGTAAATAATAGAACAAGGATTTTTCTGTCAGACAAACCTGATAGAGCCAGTACTATTACCTACTCCACTATAATGCAAATAATTTTGAATAAACAAATTTATTAACTTGGTCTAATGTGGTTTTGTGTATAATTTGACTTGTAATTTTCAAACTATTTAGCAGATTAACTTAGAAAAGTCAAAATAGGTTAGTGTTATTCTCCTAAAAATGTCTACATGTATTCCCAATTACCTTATCTTTGTTTCTGATGAGCTATAATTTATATGTAAGAATTCAGTAAGAACATTTGCCTCATGTTACGCAAGGTTAGAAATTGGCTGCAAAGATTCTTGGGGACTATAAAAACGACAGTACTTAATTCTTACAAATTACTTTAAAATTAGTTCAATAGGTTTTCAAACTCTTATTTTTTTTTGAGACAGGGTCTCACTCTGTCACCTAGGCTGAAATGCAGTGGCACAATCATAGTTTACTGCAGCCTCAAACTCCTGGGCTCAAGCGATCTTCCCACCTCAGCCTCCTGAGTAGATGGGACTACAAGCACATGTCACCATGCCCAGTTAATTTTTTAATTTTTTGTAGAGACAGACTCTTGCTATGTTGCCCAGGCTGGTCTCCAACTACTGGCCTCAACCAATCTCCCAGCTTCGGTCCAAAGTACTGGGATTACAGGCATAAGCCACTGCACCCAGAACAACTCTTATTGATAGGAGGAGGGTAGATGATGAGAAATTACTTAATAGGTACAATGTATATTATTCAGGTGATGGATACCCTAAAAGCCCTGACTTCACCACTATGTAATCTATGTATGTAACAAAATTGTACTTGTACTCCATAAATTTATACAAATTAAAAATAAATCTATAAAAACAACTCATTGCAAATGAAAAAAATTCAGCTGACATATGACACGTCTTCAAATTTACAGGAAGTCCATATAAATCAATAAGAAAAATATTTTCTAAACTGTAGAAATGGGTATAAAAGGATATAAAGAGGCAGTCAAAGAAAAAATACAAATGAAAACATGTTAAACTTCATCTTTGATTGAAGAAATGCATATTAAAATAAAGAAAAAATTTTATCTGTTAGTTGGCAATATTTAAGAAGTCTGAGTATTTTTAGTGTTGACAAGTGGCTATTAGTGGGAGTACAGGTATAAAAATATAAACACAAATATCCATTGACCTAGCAATTCCATTATTAGGCATCTATCCTACAGATATAATTATAAAAGTATGATAAAATATACATACAAGAATACTACTGTAACCACTTAAGCACACCATTTATGTTTTTTAAAAAACCCAGAAAAATTATACAATACACCTATGTGTTTCACACACACACAGACACACACACGCACACACATATATTACTATATACATACACACATCACATATATAAGAATGTAATTGCACTGAAGATAATCTGGAAGAAAATATACCAAAGTGACTACAGTGGTTACTTCTGGGGAGAAAAGGAGACCTGGGGAGGAAAAACGGGAATAAGGGAAAGCTAATGCTTTCCCTGTATTATTTGAATTTTTTATAATGAGAACATATTCATGTATTATCTGTGTGGGAAAAGGTACCCAGCATAAGGCCTGCCAAAAAGTGCTCAATTAAATTAGTTTAGCAAATTAATGGAATAATCCTATGCGCTTTTCCATACAAAAACTACTGATCCACTTCCACTATTACACATTCTGTTATTGTGTAACGTTTGAGAAGTAACGTTGTTAACACTGACTTCCCTCCTATATGGATCTGTGCTCAACCTGGTTCAAAGAACCAGGAAGTTACAGAATTCCAGTTACTTTGACTTCCAATCCCAAATTACAGAATTCAAGTTACTTAGGGGTAACTTTTCTTTAAAACTTTGTATCAATTTTTAATTTCTTTAAGGAAAAGACATCAGTAATTAAAGGTATTTGATGGGAGGATATCTGCCTTGAAATAATTATTTATTAGTTATTTTAAAACATTTTAAAAATCTCTTATCCTTGAATATAGCTTAAAACTATAGGTCTAAATGTGATTATCACATATAGAACAGCAATTCTCTTTTCTGAAAAATGTCATTGAAAAGGATAAACTCCTGTTGTTAATTGCTACAATTTTCATATTTCTTTCTAGGCTAGCTATAGAACAACAGGAAATAAACTGATGAGGAAAACTGTCATTAACAAATTATACAAGGCAGCAATTTTCTCAATTTTTAATGAAGAAGCTATTTAAAGAGTTAAACACTGTCAAAATTAACAAAACCCTACGATGGAAACTAAATTTCTTATCACCAACACAAAAATGCCAATATAGCGAATTTCTATAGACTTTTCACTTATCTTTAATTCAGTACACTATAAGAAAGTATAATTTGAAATTGAATACTTACTGCCTTTCCCTCCCTTAAACCTTGGATAATATCATAGGATAGTAACCTACAAAATTAAAGATATTATAAAATAATAGGAAATACTTTTTGGAGTTTACATATTTCAACATAACTTCTAAATTATTATACCAAGAAAGCCCTAAATCCAAGCATTAATTAATCAGCAAAGCAAAACCTAATCATAGAATTAAAAAAGACTAAACTAAGAGGGTCCATTAAAATTGGCCCAACTAATTAAACTACTCACAGACGGCATAGTTCTAATTTCTCCAGTTGACCTAGATGAAAATTTACTGCCTCTTGTCCATATTCTCTTGCGATCCATACACTTCTTTCTTTGATGATTCCCACTTGTTTCTCCAGAACTACAGCACAAAATGGCCACGGAATTGGAGGGCGTGCCTTTGTCATTACTAAGCATTTTCCTATCAGAAGCAGCTCTTTGAAAAAAACATGAACATTATTTCTTCAGTGCTATTATTACTCTGCAACTGTAGGAGAAAGTAATAGGAACAATAGGGTTTTAAAAATGCCTTTGAAGGACGGTATTTAATATTAGTGTTAATTTAAAAGTTTTAAAATAAACCAGTAGTAGGTAAGACATATATTTATAAATTTTCCTGGCTGCAAGCTTCTAATATTTTCCACTGAAATGCAGCCTACCTAATTAATCTTATATGAGACGTAATAAACAGAGAAAAGCTTTTAAAAGAGTAACTTTAAGACTTTTCTATATAATAGTACAAATGTACTTTACTACAATAGTATCTAAGTCCAAAAACTAAATAAAAATCAAACATACTCAGGCCAGGAGGGGCGGTGGCTCATGCCTGTAATCCTAGCATTCTGGGAGGCCAATATGAGAGGATCACTTGAGGTCAGGAGTTCAAGACCAGCCTGAGCAAGAGCAAGACCCCTGTCTTTACAAAAAATAGAAAAATTAACTGGGCATGGTGGCTTGAGCCTATAGTCTCAGCTACTCAGGAGGCTGAGGCAGGAGCATCACTTGAGCCCAGGAGTTTGAGGTTGCAGTGAGCTATGATGGTGCCACTATTCTCTACCCGGAGCAACAGAGTAAGATTCTCTCTCTCAAAAAAAAAAAAAAAATCAAACATACTAATCAAAAGAAAGACTAAGAGATACAAAGGGAGGAAATTGACTTGCACAGCTTATATACTCAACTAACTAATACTCACTAGCAACAGTGAATTTGTCATAACTAAGTGAAAAGAAGATAGCAATAGTGGATTGAGCTCTCCCTGGTTCTGAAGCTACCTTAGTATTTTCTGAAATCTGGTTAATTAACCAGTATATATTGGGCACTTACTAGATACAGAGTAGAATCAAGGAGAAATAAAACTATCATTTTCAATTGTTAAAAAAAAAAGGGTCAGAAGATTAAACACAATTGGCAAAATGTTGAGTGTGAGAAGAATGGGAAATAAACATTAAAATAAGGTTTGGATATTACAAAATCACATTCAACCTTATATTCTTTTCTCCCTATCCCAAATGAGAGAGAGAGAGAGAGAGAGAGAGAGAGAGAGAGAACTTGTCTTTCTGTGAAGAAATAAAAGGAAGACCTTTCTGTCAAAATGATTAATTATTCCCTCTCTTAGAAAGGGAGCATCTGCAACAAAAAGTAAAAGAAGGACAAGGTATGTATTGAAGAAGAAAACTCACTTTAATAATGGTCTTAAAGAGATAAGAAATGAAAGGTCGTGGATCAATCAGGAAAATCTCAACAATAAGAGATAGGTGGCTATAGTCTGTCAACTACATAAATTACAACACAAATTTAAAAGTAAAGGACATCTTCTAATATATTATTTCAAATAAAGAGTAGTGGCATTTTGATTTGCTATAGTGGAAATAATAACAACAATAGAAAGTCTCAATGGATCCTATAAGCAATACTCAAAAAATCCAGAGGCAATGAAGTTAGCATTCTAATACTGTTCCACTTTGGGCATTTTCTCCTAGATCCTTAAGGCATGATTTGCTTCTAGGAACTCAGGGAACACTCGGTACAGAACCAGGGAAAACTAAAATTGAGTCACTGGAAATGAGCAGATTCTCTTCCTGTGTTTCCTAATTAATGAAAGTCTCTAAGGGCCTACTCTCATTTACTCAACACAGTAGATAATTTCAGATCCCCTAGAATAGATTTAAGAAAAATTTCATACTAAAGGATGATCTAGGCCAACTGTGGTGGCTCACACCTGTAATCCCAGCACTTTGGGAGGTTGAGGTGGGTGAATGGCTTGTGGCCAGGAGTTCAAGACCAGCCTTAGCAAGAGCGAGACCCCATCTCTACAAAAAATAGAAAAGCTAGCCAGGCGTGGTGGCACATGCCTGTAGTTCTAGCTACTGAGGAGGCTCAGGCAGGAGGATCACTTGAGCCCAGAAGTTTAAGGTTACAGTGAGCTATGACTGAGCGACAGCCTGGGCAACAGGGCAAGACCCTGTCTCAAAAAAAAAAGGTGCTCTGGTATAAAGTATGATCATGTTACAACCGGGAAACAAGCTCTAGAGAAATTAAGCAATTCATTCAGAATCTCATTGTTAATTAACATCAGTCTGTCTCTTGACTCCTAGTCTAGTCCTCTTTCTACAGTGCTTTTTAAAAATGAAAACCTTTGATAAAACTGCATAAAATACTAAGCAGACCATGTTAGCACTGTGTATCATACTTTGAGACAAAGGGACTTGCATGTTAATATCTGCAATAAAACATACATAAAAGAGAGACCTACTCACTACTTTTTGGAATGTTTAGACTTAAAAATCTATATTGGAGCCCTGAGGATAAGTGAAGAAACCAAAATAGAAGAAACAATCCAACACAAATAGAAAAAAAGCAGACTTGTTCCCCCAAAATAATACTTATAATTTATATTAAACAAGTAATTTCTTGTTACATATCTGGTGATTAAACTAGATTGGTCTTAATGGTTAATTTTTTATGTCAATAGGGCTGTGATTTAATAATGCCATTAATAAATATTCTTTCTATTATGAATTGTGATAAGAGCATGAATTTTGCTATGCCTCTAATCTTAGCTATTATTTGGAACTAGATTATTTTACATAATACAGTTTTAGGGCTTTATCTTTAACAAACTGAAACCAAAGATACATTTTAAGGAAAAATAAGATGACATAATAATATCTTAAATTTTATATGTATAATTATTCCAGATAGCAAGATCCATTATCTAAATAGCAAATATTGTCCATGTATGAATTCATAGATAAGAACAATTTTCTTCCATTAGTCAAATCAATAATGCAGGCAGGAAAGAATTTACAAATATCACTTAGGAAAAAATGCCTTAATGCTCTTTAGAGATATATAACAACTCTTAAAAATACAAAGAAAGAAGAATGTCTCACAGAAGAGAGGCATTTTTCAAAGCTTTCTTTCTTTTAAATGTGGGAGGTTTTCTGAGAACCATTTCCTTTCATTTAATAGATTAAGTACTATGGGCAACAAAAGTACCCAAAGCTGAACGTACTACCAACAAAGGGTTAACATTTAATAATTTATGCAGAAGTATGAAAGATGTAGGAGGGAAAGAGATCATCATAAAAGGGACAAAAGTTATCTTTCTCAGTCAGGAACAAAGGAAAAGAGAGAATTAATTCAGACAAACACCAAAAACCTTTGCCAGTAAAGAGTTCACCTACAGAGAAAAAAGTTACCAAGGACAGAGATTTGAGGAGAGTGTAAAAGATCCCTGGAAGACAACATTGTGTCTGTTAAAAGGAAGTTACAAAGAAATGATTCAGATTCATTACAAATGACACAAAGAAGTAGAAAAATTAGTCCTTCATATAAAAAAGTCTTATTTCCTGGCACCATTCCCTTTAGGAATAACAAGGTGTAAGACAGAATGAATGACTCAAAGTTTCTGTGATTAATTTATAATAAAAAAATCTGAAAGTAAAAAAAGAGCAACATCGGAACTTTTAACACCTTTCTAAGGGACTGGAGAATTCTTACTCTCAAAACATCTTAATTAATGGTGACAATAACAAAACAAAATGACAATCTTGGTCATTTCAGTATTTATTTTGCTTAATATTCATGTTAGACATGGTGTCCATCATTTTCTAAACTTTGTCCTGTTGCTGTTTCAGTCTGAGAGCTATCCAAGACTGAGGTTAGGCTACCTTTCCCAATTCAGCCTCTTGGGGTAAGATGATTATAGATTGAAGGTTCTGATTAAAATAAATTATCTTAGAGAAAAAGGAGTCAGGCTCTAATATAATGGAATTAACTTTGAAGGCACATAGGGAATCTAGCTCTGATGAAATGAAGGTGGTCAGATTCTAGGAATTGGGCCTGGGCACCTCACTCTTCCTTTACTCCCTTATTCTCTTCTTCCTACACTATCTTCCAGTACACATCTACTCCTCTCAGACTAGGAGAACTCGGTGCTAATCTCTGGAAGGAGAAATATAAATGACCAAAAATATAAGAAAGGATGATAAAATTTGCTAACATTCTAGGAAATAGAAATTAAAACAAGATACCTCAGAAGAGTCTTAAGGGAAGGGATGTTGTCAGAATGCTGTCTACAACTTTGCATTACTTAAAATTTTAAATCAATTTCATTTTTTTTTTTTTTTTGAGATAGGGTCTCACTCTGTTACCCTTGCTAGAACACAATGGCATCATCATAGCTCACTGAAACCTTGAACCCCTGGACTCAAATGACCCTCCTGAGTAGCTGGGACTATAGGTACGTGCCACCACGCCCCACTAATTTTTAAATTTTTTGTAGAGACGAGATCTCACTATGTTGCTCAGGCTAATCTCAAACTCCTATCCTCAAGTGATTCTCCTGTCTTGGCACCCAAAGTGCTGGGGATTAACAGGTATAAACCACCACGCCTGGCCTAAAATTTTTAATTTTAGTGCAGCATGTGACTCTCTGGGTAAGTCTCAAGACACAAACGAGTCTTATTTCTGACTCTGAAGATCATTAATGTAATGGTATTGCAACAAATATGACAAAATATCACAGTTAAATTTTCTTAGGGGAGGAGAGGTTAGGCCCTATGATGGATATGGTAGACTGGTTTGTCCACCTCCATTCTATCTTCTTTCCAGCTATCTCTTGAATTGCAGAAGCAGGAAAGTTACATCTGACATTTCCCAAATTATCTTGCAGCTAGGGTTCTAGATATGTTAATAAATTAGGCTTCCCCCAACTAGGTATTCTGTGAGAGATTTGGAAGGTGGAAGAGAAGCAGAGGTTCACTTCTTGCTCCTTTGGTTTTCTCTCTTTCTCTCCTCTTACCCCCCATTCTTTTTGCTATGAAACAAAGCTGTGGCAGCAAAATGTTTTTATAGCAGTGTTCCAATATTTTCCAGCTTCCTGGTAACACAGAGGCAGCTAAGTAGAGACAGTGGAGAGACTCTGAGTTCCAGTGCCAATGGATCACTTTGTTAGGTTATTGAGAAGCAGATGTGTTGATGGCTTCTCGATTTCTGGATTGTAACATGATCATGTGTTTTTGGCCTCATGAGCATAGCAACCTTATAAAGCTTGATCATTTTTAGACCTTCCAACAATAATCTAACCACTAATTCCCTGTATAAAATCCCTTTCTGCTTACAGTAGATAGACAGGTTTCTCTTTTCTGCACTAGGATGTATGGATGACATAGTACTTAGTATCCAGAAGCAGAGCTGACTTAGCAGAATCTGAAATATGTTCCACTGGCTAGGCTGAGTAATGCAGTGGTAGACATTAAGCTTTCAGCTCTCCAAAAGAAGGCTTTTCTCTGTGTGCGACCTGAGATCTAAACTGAATAAAAGTGATAAAGGGGGTGGGTGGAGAGGCGGTATTGCAGTTCTCATAGTTGGAAAAGCCAAAAGGCTGGAAATAAGATGGTTGCCCCAAGCCTTTCCCAGTAACCTCCCCAAAATAGGAACCAGCCCAGCTGCAAAACTCTGATTAATGGTGATATCTCTCCATCCAAGTCTCAATCAAGGTGCTTGCCATTAAGTTGAAAAAGAGGGAGAAAAGATCCAAAACAGAAACAATGAATAATCTATAGCATTTAGATTTAAGAACTATATCTAGATGGGCTCTGTAGCTGTGGTTACTTGTATTTGAAACTGTCTGGAGACAGACAAACTGGAAACCTACTACATTTCAGGAAACTGTACTGCCAAAGGAACCAAAAACCAATAATTATTCAACTTCTAAAGCAATCCTTAGGCCCACAAACCTGTACCCATGGGGATCTGACCATAAAAGGTGTACAGTACCCAAGAAGGATATACTTTAACAACCATTCTATATAAGGCTATGGAGCACTAAGAGATAAGGAATAGGTTCTCAAAGTACAAAACCAGAGGCCATGAATGACAACAGACAAGAGTTATTCCCAAGAGAACAGAACAGAGGCAGCAAAATAGGTTAACCAAGAAAGTCTTGTAGGAAGACTGCAAGAAACAAAGAGCGACTCAAAAGGGGGAATTGAAAAGAGTATGAAATGATCATTTACAAAGCTATAAGCAATACTAAGGCAACCAACAGGGAATAAAAAGGCACCAGGGACAAGTAACAGCAGGAAGTTACTAATTCCATAGGCCTTAAAGGCCAAGGGAAAAAAGCAGTATTACTGGATCTCCCTGTAAGAACTGAAACTAAAAGAGAAGACTCTCCCAATAATACTTGTGGCTTTAGGTACAAATGACAGCCTTACAGGGAGGGAACTAGGAGGAAAAATACCCAGATGTCTCTGACACCCTTCTCTGATTTGCAGGTTCTTCCCACTGGCTGAACCTAAATGGAATCAGAGGACAAGGGAATATAAGTGATATAGTTCATTATGGTCAAAGTAGAATTATGGGTCTAAGGGACACATGGAGAAAAATCATCACCAGTAATAACATCAATCCCTCACCATACACCTGGGTATTAAATAAATCATGAGTTAAAGAAGAAATCAAAATGGAAATTACAAAATTCTGAGACAAACTACATTTCAAAACTCATGTAATACAGCCAAAGCAGTACTCATAGGGAAATTTATAAACTTACAAATTATTTTCAGTATTAAGTTTTTAACTCAAGACGCAAGAGGAAAAAAGAGCAAAATAAACACAAAAAAAGTAGATGAAACCAAATAGATAAAAGTAGAAATTTTTAAAATTTAAAAACTAAATTTCACATGGAATCAAAAAAGCAATCCTAAGCAAAAAGAACAAATCTGGAGGCATCATATTACCCAACTTCAAATTATACTATAAGTCCATAGTAACCAAAACAGCATGGTACTGGCATAAAAGCAGACACATAGGTCAATGGACAGAACACAGAACCCAGAGGTAAAATCATACACCCACAACCAACGGATCTTCAACAAAGCAGACAAAAATATACACTGGGGAAAGGATTCCCTATCCAATAAATGGTGCAGGGAAAACTGGAGAGCCAAATGAAGAATGAAACTGAATCCCTATCTTTCACTATACACAAAATATAACTCAAGATGGATTAAAGACGAAAATGTAATACCTGCCACCATAAAAATTCTAGAAGAAAACCAGAAACCATGGCCCATTTGGAACCAGGCTGGACAGTAGGAGGTGAGTGGCAGGCAAGCCAGTGAAGCTTTATCTTTATTTATTTACAGCCTCTCCCCATCACTCCCATCACTGCCTAAGCTCTGCTTCCTGTCAGATCAGCTGCAGCATTAGATTCTCTTAGGAGCCTGAACTCTACCGTAAACTGCACATGTGATGGATCTAGGTTGCACGCTCCTTATGAGAATCTAATGCCTGATGATCTGAAGTGGAGCTGAGGTGGTGTTGCTAGGGCTGGGGAGTGGCTGCAAATATAGATTATCATTAGCAGAGAGGTCTGACTGCACAATAAATGTAATGCGCTTGAATCATCCTCAAACCATCCCCTACCCAACCCCATCAGGTCCGTGGAAAAATTGTCTTCCATGAAACTTGTCCCTGGTGCCAAAAAGGTTGGAGACCACTGTTATAATGGACTTTGCAGATTCAAGAGGGGAGGCTGGGAGGAGAGTGAGGGATCAAAGACTACCTGTTGAGGCCGGGCGCTGTGGCTCACACCTGTAATCCTAGCACTCTGGGAAGCCGAGGTAGGAGGACTGCTTGAGCTCAGGAGTTCAAGATTAGCCTGAGCAAGAACGAGACTCTGTCTCTACTATAACTAGAAAGAAATTTGCCAAACAACTAAAAATAGAAAAAATTAGCCAGGCACAGTGGCGCGTGCTTGTAGTCCCAGCTTCCCCGGAGGCTGAGGCAGGATGATCGCTTGAGCCCAGGAGTTCGAGGTTACTGTGAGCTAGGTTGATGCCACTGCACTCTAGCCCAAGCAAGAGAGTGAGACTGTGTCACAAAAAAAAAAAAAAAAAAGACAAAAACTAGCTATTGGGTATAATGGATACTATTCGGCTGATGGTTACACTAAAAGCCCTGACTTCACCTCATATGCAATTCATCCATGTAATAAAATACCACCTTTACCTCCTAAATCTATTGAATTAATAAATAAATAAATAATTTAAAACATTAAAAAAATTTAATAAAAAATTTAAAAACCACAAACATACTCAATTGAGTTAATCAAACAAAACTAATAAATAGTTCTTTGAAAAATTTATCTGGGAAGTTGATACTGTGGCAAAACTACAGAAGATAAAAAGAGAGGACATGAGTAAACATAGGAAGTAATAAGATCTAATTAGTTTTACAAAGGAGACTAAAAATTAAAAAACTACTAAGAATATCAATAATTTTGAAAATCTAGATAAAGAACAATCTGCTGGAAAAATTTAGTATATAACATTTACTGAATATTTACAATGCACCAGGTATTCATCTAAATAATTCATTTATATTAAATCATTTAATACAGCCACTTTATGAGATAGGTACTGTTACTTCTATTAATATGAAGAAAACTGAAGCTTAGAGACTAAGTTAACTGCTCAAAGTCACATGAACTAAAAAACAGCTGAGCTAGGATTTCTTAGGCTGTCCAATTCCAGAGCCCATACCTTTAACTATATTACAATGCCTTTCAGAATAAAAAAAGTTATGAAAATAGAAAATTGTAACCGAGCAATAACCATAAAAGAAATCGAACTGATAGACAACATCTACTTCCTTTCCCCAAGAAAGGCCTAGATCATTTAAGGGCCAATTTAGCTATACCCTCACAGAATAGATCATTTCCATTTTGTAAAAGCAGTCCTAGAGCACAGAAACGAGAAGGGAAGCTGCCTGACTCATTTAGAAGGCAAGCAATAAATGTTCATGGATTAGAAGATGACAAAGGCAACACTATAGTTCAGTGGGGAAAAAATGGTTTGTTTAATAAATGGTGCTAGGCCAATTAGACATCTACATGTGAAAAAAATATGTTGATCTTTACTTGATATGTACAAAAATCAGTACCAGATGGATGGCAGATCTAAATGCAAAAGGTCAAATAAAGCTCGTAAAGAAAATATAAGCCGGCAGCTCACACCTGTAATCCTAGCACTCTGGGACACTGAGGCAGGGGGAGGATCGCTTGAGCTCAGGAGTTCGAGAGTAACCTAAGCAAGAGCAAGACCTGTCTCTACTAAAAACAGAAAAATTAGCTGGGCATTGTGGCGTGCACCTGTAATCCCAGCTACTAGGGAGGCTGAGGCAGGAGGATTGCTTGAGCTCAAGAGTTTTGAGGTTGCAGTGAGCTATGATGATGCCACTGCACTCTACCCGGGTGAAAGAGCAAGACTCTATCTCAAAGAAAAAAAAGGAAAAAAAGGAAAGAAAATGTTTTTGTGGACTTAAAGTAGGCATTTTTTTTTTAAAAGCACTAACCATAAAAGAAAAAGGTTTAATTGGATTATAATAAAGTTAAGAGCTTCTGTTCACTGAAACATACTTATTAAGATCATACAGATGGCTAGGCTTGTGTGGCTCATGCCTATAATCCTAGCACTGTGGGAGGCTGAGGCAGGAGGATTGAGGATTGTCTGAGGCCAGGAGTTTAAGACTAGCCTGGGCAACATAGTGAGACCCCATTTCTACAAAAAATTAGCCAGGCATGGTGGCATGTGCCTGTAACTGGGAAGCCTGAGGCAGAAGGATCACTTGAGCCCAGGAGTTTGAGGTTGAGCTATGATAATGCCACTGTACTCTAGCCCAGGTGACAGAGTATTTATAAATAGTTATTATAGTGTATGGCTTTTTTATTTATATTATTTTTGGTTTTTATTGTTATTTTTTATTTTATTATTATTTTCTTAAGAGACAGGGTCTCATTCTGTCCCAGGCTGGAGTGTAGTGGCATAATCATAGCCCACTGCTACCTGGAACTCCCAGGCTCAAGGGATCCTCCTGCTTCCGCCTTCCGAGGAGCTGGGACTACAGACATGTGCCACCACAACCAGCTAATTTTTTTGATTTTTTTAGACTCAGAGGTCCAGCTACGTTATCCAGTTTTGTCTTGAACTCCTGGCTTCAAGCAATCCTCCTGCCTCAGCCTCCTGAGTAGCTGGGAATACAGGTGAGAGCCACCCTGCTTCCACAACCCCGACCCCTACAGCTTTTTTTTTTTTTTTTAATATTTTGATGGGGTGGTTGAATCTGTGGATATGGAACCCACGGATATGGAGGGCCAACTATATATCCAACAAGGACTTGTATCAGGTGTACGTAAAGAATTCTTTTAAATTAGTAAGAAAAAGAGACAACCTCATAGAAAAATATGCAAGAACCTTGAAGTGGCTTCACAAAAGTGGACATACAATAGGCCAATAAATACATTAAAAGTCTTAACTTCCTTATCAGTGAAATACAAATTAAAACCACAAGAAGACAGCAGGACATAGCCAGGAGTATAAATTGGTACAACCACCTTGGAATAATGTTTGGCAGTATCTATGGAAGGTGAATATTTCCTACGACTCAGCAATTCCACTCCTTAAGTATCTAACCATTAGAAATATGTTTAACAGGCCAGGCGCGGTGGCTCACACCTGTAATCCTAGCACTCTGGGAGGCTGAGGCAGGCGGATCGGTTGAGCTCAGGAGCTCGAGACCAGTCTGAGCAAGAGAGAGACTCTATCTCTACTAAAAATAGAAAGAAATTGGCCAAACAACTAAAAATAGAAAAAATTAGCTGGGTATGGTGGCGCATGCCTGTAGTCCCAGCTACCTGGCAGGCTGAGGCAGGAGATCGCTTGAGCCCAGGAGTTTGAGGTTGCTGTGAGCTAGGCTGATGCCACTGCACTCTACCCCAGGCAAGAGAGTGAGACTCTGTCTCAAAAAAAAAAAAAAATATATGTTTAACAAAATACATAATAAAAGGTTCACAGTAGCACTAGTAGTTTAAAGTTGGAAACTATCCAACAACCATCAACGAAGAATGGATTAAAAAACAGTCATATATTCACATGGAATATCATGCAGAAATAAAAGAATATTCAAGCAACAATATGGATGAATCTCACAAACAAAGCCAGGGAGCAAAAAAAGTGAGACACAAAAGAGCATATAAATGAAATTACACAGAATGTAAACAATAAAAATAGATAAAACTAATCTATGTTAGTTATTATAAGTCTCAACAGTGGTAATCTTTGGGGTAAGGACTAATGACTAAAAAGGACCAAGAGGGAGCTTCTGGTATGCTCATAATGTTCTGTTTCTTGATCTGGGTGCTAGTTACATGCGTGTGCTCAACATACAAAAATATGTCAGTCCACACATTTATGATTTGTATACTTTCTTTATGTAAATTATACTGCAATAAAAGTTAATGTGTATAACAAAAAGCAAATAAATTAAACAGCAAACTGGAAAAATTTTTCTACAAATATGGCAAAGGTTTAGTAATATATGAAGAACTCACACAAATCAATTTTTAAAAAGCTAGCATCTAATAGAGAAATTGGCAAGAAATATGAAGAGAAATGCTCAAAAACATTAAAATGGCCATTAAATTTATAAATGTACAAAATGTAAATTAAAACAATGGGATGCTATTTTTTCTTATCAAATTAACAGAGCTTAAAGGAAACTAATAAGGCTGTTGCTGAGGATTTGGTGAAACTAATAACCTCTTATTCTTAATGGCAATGAGAACTGGCACTATCTTTCTGCATAAGTATTAAATGTTCATATCCTTTGACCCACTAGTTCTACTTCTAGAAATCATTCTAAGGAAAATCAGAGTTACAATTAAACATAGGCTTATATCAGCGTTGATTACAATGGTGAGTATTTTGAAACAATGTACCTATCCAATAATGTGAAAATGGTTACATTATGATACATGTACATGATGGGATATTATTAATAATTTTTTCAAAGAATGATGAATGTGAAAAGATTGATGATAAATTCAAGTGAAAAATATATAGAAAATTCTATGTGGCATACCTTTTGTGTTAAAAAATACTACACACACAAATACATTTGCACAGAAAAAAAGTCTGTAAGAACACATACTATACAGTTAATAGTAGCCATCTTTGGGTGGTGGGATAATGGATGATTTTCATTTTTTTTGGCTTATTTTCTACAGTAAATGTTCTTTGAGCATGTATTACTATTATATTTAGAAATCAAAGAAAATAATGGGGTAAAAAAATACACCCACCCAGTTTTCCTCACCTAGAAATCTAAGCAACCTAGATTTCTCTCTCCTTCAACTCTCACATTCAATCTGTAATTGTTATTTCGATTTAACTCAGAAATGTCTATCCAAGCTGTTATTCCATTATTCCTTCTCTCATTTCCAAATTCAGGCCCTTGTCTTCCCGAATGAACTGACATCTAGACTCTTCATTTCAGTAAAATGGCCACATTTTCCACTACTTCTACGTTGTAGCCACATCAAACCACTTTATATAGCGACCCTCCACCACACCCAAGCCCCTACTTTCACACCTCTCAACCTTGGCACACTCAGTTCCCTTTCTATGTAATACATTTTTCCTTTCGGTCTTTCTAATTCGATTCATAGTTCAAGATTCACCCTGGATATCACTTACTAGGTGTAACCTCTTAGAGACTGCAAGAAGAGATGGCCATTTCCAAATTAATCCTCCAATGACAGTTTGTACATATTTCAATATTTAACATTGACTGTCAGTGCCTCGCTCTCCCGTTGCAAGGCACTGGCCACTTCTTTTTTAAAAATTTCTTAAAATCTAGTTGGATGATCAAAAGTAAAGCGGATCTGCAAGGGTGGGAGCTTTGACCTGTGTCTGATAGAAAAATGGCACCAGAAATACTCGTCTGATTTTTTTTATTCAAGATGGCAGAGAATGTCTTAAAACAGTCCCCCACAAAAGCACTCAATTGCAGAGCCTTGAGTCAGAAGAACTGGCTACACCTAGCAAAGGACAAAAGAATCGAATCTAGATGCTGAGATGCTCTGGCTCTAACCACCCACGGTAGGTCCCACAACATAGACTTTAAACCGTGTTAGAAAACTGGCACCTGCTGCCTTCATTCCGAGGGACACGCCTTGACTGTGAACAGTGACCTGAGGCACCTCTGGATACTGACCCAAAAAATCGAGAATGAAAAAGGAGGCGGCTAAGTTGTGAGTATTTAAAATGCACGATTCGGCCCCGCCCAGCCAGACGCACTCCCCCCAACGGCGCATCCATTCCGCGGGGAATGAAGACAGGGCTCCCGCCCGTGGGCCTGGCAACCCGGCCCGGGCTGGGAATTCAGGGCGGGCCTGAGGCAGAAGCCAGCCACCGCCAAGGCGCCTCACGCTACACCTGTCAGGCTGCGGCCGACACTAGGCCCCTAAATCGCGGGGGTTCGGTGGTCGAGGCCAACAGGAGCGCGTCACCCGATATCTCGCCCCGGGATCGCCTTGCCTGCTCGCTTTACCTCTCGTCCTTCTCAAACAAAAGCAATCCACATCCACCGCCATTTTCCACTTACCTCAAAAACCACCTCTTCGTCAAACTCCGGTGTCATCCTTCTCCGCCATGCCACCCGCCTCAGCACGATGGGAAATGAAGGCGGGAGAACAGGCTGCACCGATACTTTGGCTTCTGCCCGTCCTATGGATCTAGAAAACTACAATTCCCAGCATGACTCGCCGCTAACGCCCCCTTTTCAGGCCCGCTTATTGGAGCAAAGGGTTAGCGAGTGAGCAGGAGGGGCGGGAGCGGGAGGAAGCTGGAGCCCTCCAATTGGTGGAGGCTAGGGCTTTTGTCTGACTTTTACAGCCGCGGCAAGCAGGGGGCGCCAGGAGCACTGATTTTTTTTTTTTTTTTTTTTTTTTTTTTGGAGCTGAAGAAGGGCACGCGCCGGCGGAGTCGCGGTGAGCACTGCTCGTGCCCGCGCCTGGCTGTCCGCCCGGAGTACGGCGGGGCGGCGCTCGTGCTCGCCCGCCAGCCGCTAGTGGCTCGCGCCCGGGAGCGCCGCGGGGTCGCTGGAGCTGGCCGCATCCTTTGTGCGGCGCTTGGGCTGCGCAGCGGGACGGCGGGACGGAATGTGGGCGCTGCGGGGGCTTTTCTCTTCTTCCCAAACTCTGGAAACAGTGGACTGAGAGGGGAACATGGATTGAGGGGCGCGAGCGGGGAGGCGAGCCGCACGGGGAATCATGACTTCTGCCGCGGGTAAGTGACGGCGCTCGCGCTGCCGCTGGAAAGTTTGTAGCGAGCGCTTCAAGGCTTGGGCTCTCGAGCAACTTTCTCCGCTGGGGTTGGCGAGTTGTGTGCTCTCTACCTTTCCCGAGCACGTCTGCAAGTGCGGAGCCCAGGGCGTTTGTTACCGGATTTGTCGTCCGTTCCTGCGGAGAGGGGCTGTTTGGAAATCGAGGATCTCTTGGGACCCCCCCCCTTCAAAGGGAGGCCCATCCGGGGGGCTCTCTTTGCGCCTGGTGAAACGCTAAATGTGAAGAGAGGGCATTTGCTCAACTCTTCAACAATTTGAGTGACTTTGCCTTTTCGTATGAAAGCGGTGTTGCTTCCCATGTTAAGAAATCAGTTATTCTAGGAAAGGGCAGTGTTCCCAGGATATTGCACTCGGGGACTATGCTGAGTCGCTTTAAACCTAGTATCGGCTGGAAACCCTTACCCTTACTAGATAAAGAGGCTTAGACTTTGTGACTCTTGTCCTGGTCGTTTTACTCCTCTTACGTGAGAAGCAGAAGAGTAGGATTGCTCATGGCAATTGTTTTGCTCATCTTCACCCAATTTCTTACGGATTTTTTTTTCTATTTCTACCTGGTCAGTGTAAACAAAGCCTTTTTTCTGTCTGCCTCCCATAGTCCTTTTCCCCTCATCCAGATGACAAAGCCTGTATTTACCTTTGTGTAGATTTTGAGCAATTCTGGACATTGTATTTCTGAACATTCTTAAGGAACAGTTTTTATATTTCAAAATAATTGCTAGTGTTGCATTCACTTCATAAAAACATAGTTTAATTTTTAAACCAGAACTTAATACCGTGTTAAGTAAAATATTAAGGGCTTTTTTTTACACTTTCTGTCCACGTTGAAATAAACTTTCATTAGAAATTTTGTAGTATGATAGTTTAAAGCTTTCCTTCAAAGTTACTTCTAGAATCAACACTTAAGTATCAGATTAAATTTTCATTGCTTTTCTTGGCATTTTTTAAAAATTCCTGCAACTCGAAACTGTCAAACAGCACTCCAAATGTTCTGATTTGTATTATTTCTAAAACCTACATATATTGTAATGTTGCATTGCTAGGTGTAATCAGATCACAACTAAGGAAACCAGAAGTTAGCCAATAGGAAAAGAAAGCAATGAGTGAAGTTTTCCTGTAGAAGATGTCATGGATCTTCCCTTTTGATGTTATAAGTAGGTATATGAGATATGTCATCATACACTGTTGTAGTGTAGTCTTTATGAACTCTCTTTTCTTTAGCAAAGGGAGACTTTCTACCTACATAAGGTAAATTTCATCCTTCCTTTTTTTACACAAATGTATTTAAAATATTCATATCTTATATGTATCAGTTTTCAATTCCAGCCCTAACAATTTATAATAAACAAGTACAGAAGCATTTAATTTGACATTTATATATGTAAACCTAATTTCTAGGGCCCAGTCTGGAATTTTTATCATTCTTTCATTTGAATGACCCTAGAATAATAAGCTATTTTTATATTTTATCAACTTTATAATTAAAGAAGTCCACAGACATTTTTGTGGTGCTTAAAAGAGGGACACTTCCTGTGTCTAGCTGAGTTAGTTGGTTTTTAGCATGGTTTGCTGAGAAGCATTAACTACTTTTTTGCTCACCCATCTGTTAAGATTTATTATAATTCTTTCTTGTGTCTAAATGAGGACTGTGAAAGAGAAGTGGATTTTATTTCCACCCCATTCTTATGAAACGATGTATACATAGTTCTTACAAGCTGATTATCGTGCCTTTTTGGAACAGTAGTCAAATTCATTAAAACTTTTAGAAAAGTTATCTGCAACTTGGGGAGGGAATGTTTGTTTCTAATCTCATCTGTGATATTTGGGAGGGTTGGTTTAATTTAAGAAAATAAGAGGAATGTTGTAGAATATCTAAGTTGCATGTATCCTGAAGAAAAGCTTGCTTTGTTTTTCTGCATCTGTGACAGAGTGGATCCTTAGTAGAGATTTTAGAGTATTCTAAGCAGTATATGAAAGAGGTGAGAGAATTATGGGTGAATATTTTATGTTTTTGAACATGTACAGGTCACTGTCTCATTAACACCTGTGCTTTGCTTTTTGGCTGGTCCAATAGCCAAGAGAGTGTACACGTGAACCCCAGCCATCTGTGTGTAACAGATGACGAGTATGTTTGTAATAGTTAGTAAAATGGTTACTAGTGCTTTACTTTCTTACCTTATATTTCCCTGGAGCCAAACAGCTGTGTAAATAAAAGATTTGCTGCTTTGCTCTAGGAATCTTTGGGTCTGACTGTTGATACAGTATTAAGATCCAAAGGTGCTGGATTCATTGCCAAACATCATGCACTTACTTCAAGAGTTTGACATTGGAGCAGACTATAATGGCTTATTATATAATGGCTTATTATTTTTTGAGTTGTGTTTCTTTCAAAATAGAGCCATTAAAACTAATAATAATAATGAAGGATTTTGGATATTGCTATACCAGTGACTTAGTTGAATACTTGTTCCTATTAATAATTAAGGAATTATTTAATGATCCTATTGAAGTTGATTCCTGCTCACTTTTCAAAATATTATTCTGCATTAAAATGGATATTGATTTTTTTAAAAAAGAAATTTCCTGTTTCTGAGACTTATTAAAGAGTATGTGTATGTGGCAGCTCTGATTATTCCCAGGCCCTGTTTTCAGTACTGGAATACAGCAGTGAATGAGACAGTGCCTGCCCTCCTGGGGCTTGTCTTCTAGTGGTGAAGACAAAGGTGCACTGAAGAAAAACACAGGAGAAAGAGGCTATAGCATATCAGGGTTCTCTTGAAGCAATTATCTCAGAAGTTATAATCTTAAATTCATATGGGCTTTAGAGATCTGTTTAACTTCCTCATTTACAAGTAAGGAAAGTGAGGCAGCCAGGTCTGCACAAGACACACAATTAAGTTAGCCAGCTCCCCAAGTTACATTATTGGCTTCCTCCAATACACAGTTAACTAACAATGGCAAGCCGAAGTTCACAGTTATTTGTTGAATTCCCTGCCTATGTGTTGAAAGCTTTAGGTACACAATGCTGTGCCATATTTATTGATTATCAACCCCAGCTCATATGTAGCTAATTGAATTCCTGTGACACTAAGAGAGAACAGAAATTTATCTCTCTTGGAAGCAGACTCATATACAAAACACATTTAAAGAAAAGAGTAAAATTGGTACCAGGGGAAAAAAAAGATTTAACTAAAAAGCAAAAATGAATTGGTTAAACAACTCTGAAGCTTCTGACAAGGCTCTAAGATCCAGAAAGTAAAAGATTAATTTGATGAGGTGAAGTTTTTTTTTTAAATTGTGGTAAAATACACATAATGTAAATTGAAGATCTTAACCATTTTTAAGTGTACAGTTCAGAAGTGTTAAGTATATTCACGTTACACAGCCAATCTCCAGAACTATTTTCATCTTGTAAAACTGATTTTTTTAAAAATTATTTTGAAAATCCCAGAGGTAGGATGTTTTGAGAATGGTTAAATGAAATCAACATGACAGTCTGTCAGTTTTTATTTAGTTGGATGGGAGGTTGGGAAGAAGCTTAAGGCATTCATACTTTCTCTTAAGACTTGACTTAATAGATGAAGAATAGTCCATCACAGCAAGCTTTTTCACTAGGCTTTGAAAGATTTTACAGTTAGTTTCTACCTTAAAAAAAAAAAAATTCAACCAAAACTAATAGTATGCTTATTGAACAGCTAAATGAAATTGTACAGCTTTAGAAATTTGAATTAAGTTATTTTGAAAAATAATTCATTATCTTCTTTATTTCTGATAACGTTATACCTAGAAATTGAGTGAGAAGACATCTGTTATCATATAATCTTTGTTGTACACATAGTATTAGGGGGTTTGGGAAATTCTTCCTCGGTTGATAAAAGGAAGTAGAGCACCCTACTAGTTTTTTTCTTTTTTTTTTTACTCAGTTCCACGTAATATCTTCCCAAGTGTTGTGACTAATTTCCTTTGTTGAAAAGAAAATCGTCATCAAATGAAATATCAAAGCCTCTGTGTATTCAAGTAATTAATTAAACAATATCCAGCAGTTCTTTCCTGCAGATATTTTGAAAAGATTTTTTCAATAAATTAAGGTTTTATTAAGTATTAGATTTTGTTGAAGGAACAAGCAAAAGAAGTATAAGGTAAAACACTTTTTACCTCAAGTCTCTTTGGGGAAATATGGATGATAAGTGACAGTGTAGGTAGAAGAACTTAAAGGAACTTTAAAGAAATACAGACATACAGGCTCTATATGTCTTTTCATTTTACAGGTCTTTTGTGTAAAGCTTTTTTTTTTTTTTTTGAGATTCAGAGATTGAGTCTCACTCTGCTGCATGGGCTGCGGGCTGGAGTGCCATGGCTCAATCATAGCTCACTGCAGCCTTGAACTCCTGGGCTCAAGGAATTTTCCTGCCTCAGTCTCCAGAGTAGCTAGGACTACAGGCGCATGCCACCATGCCCTGCGAATTTTTTCAATTTTTTGTAGAGATGGGGACTATTGCCCAGGCTGGTCTCAAACTCCTGCCCTTAAGGAATCCTCCTGCCTTGATCCTCCTGCGTTGGCCTCCCAAAATACTAAAATTACAGGCATGAGTCACCACACCCAGCCTTTTTTGTAAAGCTTTTATTAGGTTCCTGTAGGCTAGAAGCAAGTCTGTACAAATCAAGCATGGTATAATAGATGTTAATTAAATATATATATATTGTCAGGGAAGAATTGCACACTAGCAATTGTGGTCATTTTTTAAATGCACTAGAACAGTGGTTAATAATGAAGAATAAACAATCACCTGTGGAACTTAAAAGAAATACAGATGTCCAGGATCTATTCCCAGAGACTCTGATTGGTTAGATCTGAGATAGGGCCTAGACATGCGACTTTTTAAAAAATAAAGCTCCTTGATGGAAAATTCCCAATTGATAACGCCTGTACAGGGAAATATCAGCTTTATTATGACCCTGAAATAATACCAAAGAATTAATTTTCAGTTTTTAAATTTAGAAAATTTCTGATTTCTGTATTTCTTTGGGGTTCTATCTATTGAATTGGACAGATCATTGATAAAAGGCATCTATGCAACTTTATTGTATTATCATTGAAGTAGAAGAATACAACTGCTTATTCATATTAGAAGCTTAAGAATATGACTGCTTATTCATATGAAAAGCTTAAAGAGTTGTAGCCTACATTTAACTTAGACAAATTCAACTCTCAGCTCTCAACAAATGAACTGAAGAACCACTATATGGGTCCCAAGCAAAAGTCAGTTGGGACTGACTTTTTCCACCAAAGTTGGTGGAAAAGCTATATTGGATGTATTTTAACATGTACAATACACATAAAGCTATGTGTACTGGAATTGAAAGACAATTTAAGAAATTTTCAAGAGTAATATTGATAACATATAATGTAATATAATCTACCTAGTAGATTGCAAGTAAAATAGAAGTTGATATTGTTAAAAGTAAAAATGTTATCAAATTTAATCATGTATCATCTTGTGCTTTGGTTATTTTAACATCAAATTATTCTTTTTTCCCTTCTAGAGATTAAAAAGCCACCAGTGGCCCCCAAGCCAAAGTTTGTTGTGGCAAATAATAAGCCAGCTCCTCCTCCTGTTGCACCTAAACCTGACATTGTGATTTCTAGTGTTCCACAGTCAACAAAGAAAGCCAAACCGGCTGTCGCTCCAAAACCAAAAGTTCTGAAGAGTTCTGTTCGAGACGTTGGGCAGTCACCATCAAGGAAAATTACTTCAAACCTGGAAGAGCATAAACAAGAATTACCTGAAAGCGCTGACAACTTTAATTGCAAAAATATAGGAAATCAGAATAGCGATTGTACTTTACCAACATGTTCCTGTGGTTCTGAGTGTATCCATAAGCTTGGAAATAGAGAGAATTTGTATGTAAAGCAGCTTGTTTTAGAGCCCCTGGAAATGAATGAAAATTTAGAAAATAGTAAAATTGATGAGTCTTTGACTATAAAAACTATGAGTAAATATGATTCTCATGGTGAAAAGGTCAAGAACCAGACTAAAGTAGTTTTAAAGGCAAACATCCTAGAAGAGAAGCTCAAAGATGTCTTAACACACCGAACGTCACCTTTTATTTCCTCAAAGAAGCACAGGTCTGCAGACAACCCAGAAATGAATGGTGGCTGTAATTCAAACAGACAGTTCAGAATTGAATTTGCAGATTTGTCACCTTCCCTGTCCAGCTTTGAAAATATTCGTGATCATCACAGTTGCCACTTACAGCTTCCTAGTGATGAATTTCAAAATTTTGACATTTGTCAGGGTAGCAGTGAAAAAACCAATAATTACTTTTATTCATCCAAACTAGAAGCTCTAGAAAATAGTAAAAGGGGTACTTTTATGTCTTCAGATGAAGTTAGTGGAAAATCAGAAGTCAAAGACCTTGGACCCTTAGAAATTCACTTAGTACCATATACCCCCAAATTTCCGACTCCCAAGCCCAGAAAGACACGCACTGCTCGTCTGTTACGCCAAAAGTATATAGATACTCCTAGTGAAAGTACTGAAGACCCAGAAAATTCAAACAGTAGCTCTTCTTGTCTTATCGAAGATAGTTTGAAAAACAATGAAATCAGTGTTCTTCATCAGAATGTTTTGTGTAACCAAGAACAGGTGGACAAAATGAATCCAGGAAATAAAAGTGAATTAAATGTGGATTCCAACAGTGATAGACAGGACTTAGTCAGTTCACACAAAGCCCTGGGTCATGAAACATCTTCCTTTGAAAAAATGACTCCCTCGTTAGATACAGACTCTAATTTGATTTCTGACAGCACTACAGTTGATGGTTCTACTGTATCACTTGCTCTGGACAAAGGGACCAGTTTTATAAGATGCAGTACGCTATCTATGAGCCTGCCTAAGCAGCTCAAATTAACTTGCAATGAACATTTGCCTACTGCCTGTAACCTGGGGGTTTCTGCCCCTCAAATGCAAAAGGAATCTGTAATAAAAGAGGAAAGTTCCTCAAGAATTGTCCCTAAAAAACCTCAAAGACACAGCTTGCCTGCTGCAGGAGTGCTTAAAAAGGCCGCATCTGAGGAGCTTGTGGAGAAAAGTTCTTATCCCTCAAATGAAGAAAGAAATTCAGAGAAAGGTCTAGAAAGAAATCATCTTCAGCATTTGTGTGCCCAGAACCATGGTGTGTCATCCTCCTTTGATATGCCTAAACAGACTTCGGAAAAGCCAGTGTGGAAGTTACCTCATCCTATTTTACCCTTTTCAGGGAATCCAGAATCCTTGAAGTCTATCACCATATCCTCAAATAGTGAGCCTTCACCTGCCCTAACCAAGCCTAGAGCAAAATCATTATCTGCTGTGGATATGGAAAGGTGCACTAAACCTTGCAAGGACTCTACAAAGAAAAACTCTTTTAAAAAGTTGCTCAACATGAAACTGTCCATCTGTTTCATGAAGAGTGACTTTCAGAAATTTTGGTCCAGGAATAGCCAACTTGGAGACACAACCGCAGGCAACCTCTCCCGCAGGGAACAGAAAGGAATTGAAGGTGATTGGCATGGCTTGTTGGCAGGAGAAGGGAAGAGAGCTAAACCTATCAAGGCATATTCTGCCGATAACTCCAGCCTGGAATCTCAAAAAAAGAGAAAGAAGTCTCGGGCCCAGGCCCGTGCGGCTAATGGTCTGAGAACTGAGTCTTTGGATGACCAAATGCTCTCTAGGGAGTTGTCACCTCCGGCACCTTGCAAGTCTGTTACAAGCCTCTGTGCCCCAGAGTATGAAAATATACGCCATTATGAGGAAATACCAGAGTATGAGAACTTGCCATTTATTATGGCCGGAGGGAAAACTCCGGAGTTGGAATGGCAGAATTCCAGCAGCCTGGAGGACACTGATGCAAATGTGTATGAGGTAGAAGAGCCATATGAAGCTCCAGATGGCCAGCTGCCACTTGGACCCAGACATGAGCATTCCAGGTAACACCTAGGTACCAGACAGACACTTTTGCATGCATCAGTGCAATAAACCCTCAACAACCTGGTGAAATAAGAATGCAGGGGGAAAAATCACTTTGTGAGGGAATGGTTTACAAAGCTCATATTAACTTATTCCTAAGTGCAGCCTCTTTTTATCACATAGTAGGAGGGTGTATTTGCAATGCAAACTTGTAGTAGTTAACTTGTGTTAGTAACTGATTCAAAGAATTTGAACCAGTAACATTGTAGGTCCTACAAGGAAGACCTGGAACAAAGAGGGCCTGGGGCCTCTAAGCAGCAACTCAGAAGTCATAGCAGGGAACCTGGGGCATGAAATTGGCCCCATTCGATAAGGTTTATTTGCTAGGTGTAAGAAATCTAAAGTTTTGAAATCCGTGTATTTACCTGTGGTGTCCTTGTCAGGTACAACCTCTCAATTTGCAGAAGTCACCACTCTTTGAGGATTGGTTATCTTACTGGTTGAAGGCTAATTGCTGACCTCAAACGGATATAGGAAAAATGCAGGAAACACATAACTGCTCTTCATTTTTCACTTTTGTATATGCACTTCCTACCTGTGGAGTGCCTACTCCATCTCTGTTATTAAAAAAATCTTGCCCCATCCTTGGTGGTCTAGCTCATCAGTCTTTAGCTTCATAAAGTTTTACAGTTTACCTAGTGGGAAGTGTTTATTTCGTATTCTGACCATCCAGTTATGCTGTGATATCCTTTAATCTCAGTCTGTCTTGTGGCATAATTATTTATTGGTGAGTCTGATGTTCTGTGTTCAGTTTGAAGCTCTGTAAAGAGTTGTAGTTGTATCTTTTTATCCTGACATGAGGCTAACCAAGGGGCCTATTAGACAATCAGTAGTTGTTTGGGTATGTGAGAGAATGAATGAAAAAGAGGCAAAGGAAACAACCACTACAACTGCTTCCTTCTCTCTCCATAGCCACAAAGGTAGCCTTTGCATTGTATTTCAAATGTTTATTTTGTGTTTAACAAAAAAGGACACAGACCCTTTTTGAAGGCTTCAGATTATGCTTAGGCCACTAACTTTAGGCCTTTGAGTCCTCAGGTCTTAAAATGTGACATTTGCAGAAATACTCACATGCCTGGCAATAGTGGGGATTCAAAAAAGCATAATTGGGTGAATTGAATAAATAAAATTGTCAAACAAGTCAGTGTACCAAGTAAAGTTAATTGTTTTAAGTTCTTCTACCTGTCAGATAGTCCTAGCATTTTTCTTTATTTATAATCCTCTCTGCCCTTCCCCCTTATACCTATAAAAGGCTACTTTCCTCCCTTGCCTAATTTTTTTCATAACTGACTCCATTCTGTTTACATCGGTTGTTCCCTGAACATTAATACCTAGGCAAATTCCCTTCCTTGGCATAAATATTTCTACAGAGAACTGAAATTAAATATCCAACTTTTTTTTAATTGTGTATTTTCATGCATTCTCTTCTCACCATGGAACAATTTTATTGGTACTGTCTTCTTTTTAACAAGGTTTTTTTTTTTTTAATTCTACCCTCATGGTCCGTTGTTTTCATGCAGATTTAACATGCTTTTGTGTATTATTTGTGCATTTGCATAGTGAATTTGGTTGGCTTCTTCGCAATATACTTACTATTATCCTTGGCTAAAATAAAATTTTTTTTCTTGAAATTGGAGGTTTGGCCATTGGGGTGAGTTTCCTGTTGGCTGTCAGGTAAATCCTGAGGATTTACTACTATCTCTGACACTGTCTCTTCACTTCTAGAACATGTTCTTTTTCTGGTATGCTTCTTATACAGTTAGGGTCCTGCGGCTCAGCTGGGGGAAAGCTGGTTAGGAGGGGTTCATGTACACAGCCAGCCAGTACAGCTGGATGGCATTCATAAGGCTAGTTCTTTCTGGAGGCAACAGGAAACCGAGGGCAGCTTTGGACAGGTTGCAGGCTGTGAAGGGTGAATGAGCTCTGCTTTTGAATTTCACTTTCCATGGAGATTTTTGTTTAGGCCTGAAGCAGGGCTCTCTGAACAGGCTTGAGACTCCTGAAATGTGCCAGCTGAATCAAAAGCCCTCAGTCACAGGGTCAGACTCACAGTATTGCCTAGGAGGTTGTTCCTTTTGTAAACATTGAGAGAAAGCAAAATCCAGGCCTTCATGAGGACACCTGGACACCGTGGAGTAAGATAAATGAGCAGTTGGACATACATTTCAAGTGAGCTGAGAGGATCCAAGTGGAAATCCTATTTGGTAATCTTGGCTGTTGAAAATATACCTGCGCCTTGGAATAATTAAGTCAAAATCCAATACCCTGCCTGGGGTTCTAAAATGATAAGAAAAGATGCAAATGAAACCAGCTTAAGATTTTTCTTCGGGAGTCATCAGAAGAGTATCTTTAAGGCATTGGTCCCCAACCTTTTTGGCACCAGGGACTGGTTTCACGGAAGACAGTTTTTCAATGGGAGTAGGGTGGGGTGCTGGACCTGTGGGTTGGGGAGTAGGTTGGGGCCCGCAGATTTAAGGGATTCTCAGCCCTCAGGGAAGAAAGTGTGGATCAGAGTTCTGGTTCACAGAGAGTCTTTAGTTTTACAGAGTCCACAAATAAAACCAACCAATTCTGAATTAGTAAACAGTCTTTTGGCAAACCTGGGGGTGGCTCATATGACTACCTTTTTTAGAATATAGATGTTTTATAAATCCAACAGCTTAACATTTATAAATTTATACCAACATGTTTATAATTTATCAGGAAACAATTGTAAGCAGTCCCCAATTCCTGATAGGGTTGTGTTCTAAAAGCTTGTGATAATTTGAATTTCAGCATATTTCCCAAAGAAACAATTTTGGGATAGTGGTAAAGGTCCCATTTTAGCTCCCAAATTACATTAACCATTGCAGTCTGGGCCTCCCTTCCCCACCCAACCCCCCAGACAGGTGATTCTCTACCCTTCCTGGTTGGGATTTAGCACCTGGGATCTCAGAGGAGCAAATCCACAGAGTCAGGCCCTAGGGTTTGTGGAAAGGATGAGGTAACTAAGGAAGAATGAGGAAATAGGGGCTGGGCAAGCTGTGAAGAAGACTGTCAGGCCTTGGGAGTGATAAGGGGGAGGGCGGGTGGGGTGGGGTGGTTGGGAATTAGTAGGCAGTGAATTTTTCTGCCTCCTCTTGTCATTATTCCAGTTCCTTCTCTCTTTCCCTCCCCATATTCCTTTGCTAACCACCGGATTCTGCTAATTGAGTTTCTGACCCCAGGCAAGAGTGAGTAGAAGAAACAGGAGGAGGGGAGCAGGATAGGAGTGTAAGGAGTGGCTCTGGGAAACCCCAGAGTGGGAAAGGATGAACAACTAAATCTGAAGATGAAGAATGGTGGAAGGGAAATTCCCTTGGCTGCAGAAAGAGTAGCTTTAAGTGTTGCCAGATTGGTCATTTGGTTACTGCTGTGAATTCTCAAAGGCAGTTTTTGTTGATATTAATGTTGTGAGCAACTCTGGAGTATTCCGGTGTGTTTGGGATACAGTTGTGACACCTCTTCCCTGAAATGTTTCAGACATAACAGACCTAAAACAAACTAGTAGGCAGTGGGCCTTTCTATTCCATGGGTATGGAGGTGATGAGTGCCCCCGTTTACTATTATATTTATTTAAGAAGTTTGATGTTCATAGAGAAGCTACTAAAATTTGCTTTTGATGTTAGAGAGTTATAGACAAACCAGCAAAATATTAATAATAGTCTCCATATGTTGAAATTTTCACCTTGAAATTGAGGCAAATTTCTTGATCCTATAAAGAAAACTCTCCCTGAAAACATTCCAGGTTTTTTCCTGTGTTGTTTTAGTTTCTTCTTATTACAGGCACTTCAAAGAAAAGGTATGATAATTGGGTTTTCTGAGGTAACCCAACAAACCCAGCAAATCCTCAGTTTATTTATTCCACAGATATCGACCATATGTCAAGCACCATACATTCAAAGGTGAAAAGGGGTGCCTACTTCCAGGGAACTTTTGCCCAGTGAGGTGACAATTATATTACAACTTGATTTTACTGCTAATCCAAGCTTTATCGGAATTGTCTTTGTCTGAGTTGTATCCTGCATAGGGAGGGCATTAAAGACAATGTCACAGAGGTGATATCGCTTGGACCAAGGCTTTTAAAATGGACATGATTAGATTTGGCATTTAGGAGGTTTTTTTAATGTCAGTAAGGGCAATTTTAGTGGTGCTCTGGGGAACAGCGCCAGATTGCAGACAGAGGACTGAGAAGAGAGGAAGTGGATGGAATCAGAAATGTGAATTGCTGTCCCTTGAAACTTTGCCCTGAAGTGCCTGTCACTTGACAGGTTTGAATTTATCTTTTGGTCTTCTTCAAGGACTAGAATTCAAAATAAACTTCAAAATTCTGTCTTTTTAATTAAATCAGTATACCCTCATCTCTGATGAAGGAAAGGACTAAGTTTTTTGTTTGTTGATTTGTTTCTTCTCATTTTAAACATGAGACTGGGCTTAAAGAGCTGCCAAATGGCATTCTGGCATTACAAGTCTTGTCAGATCCTGTTACGGCATTCGAAATCATCAGCCCTAGTCTAGAAGACATCTCTCTTTGGTTGCATTTACAATCTGGTGATATCGTTGGATTTTAATATAATGATTGGAGTTTACATTAACAGCCCTAATGAGCATTTCCATGTTGTCATGTCATAGATAAGATTGTGCAGTTAGTGGGGGCTGGGACTTATATATCTCAACAGCAGCCCTTTCCTGTAAGTTATTTTCAGCATCAGCTCAGGAAATATCAAAAATTTGTATGCCTCTTTAACTTTGTGTTTCTTGCGTTGGAATCATAGCCACGCAGTTTTGGCAAATCTGTTTGTTTACATACTTACCCTACTTTTGAAACTGCAGCTAGAAGTGTTGGGTGTTATTTCTTGGCAATAATGCTTTTCTTTTTTTCCTTTTAATTAAGGAATTAGGAATAAGTATCAGGAATCATATTGAATAAATATTAGGAATTAGTTAAATTGCAGTATTTTGTCCAGCTGTATTGCTTGCAGGACCCATTTCCTGCCAAAACAGATAGATGATATTTTATCATCTATATGCTTTTGTGTGGTAGAATGTCACTTTATATTTTTAGAGGCATATTTTTAGTCAGCAATGGAAGAAGAAAAAATATGTATATATACAGAGAGAGACTGTGTATGTATATGGAAAACAAGATATGTGTGTGTGTGTGTGTGTGTGTGTGTGTATACCTTGTCCTGCTTGTAAAAATACATTGTTTTGAGATAAATGAAATTTTGTACACTTTGGGGGAATAAAAGGTTGCATTATTATTTTTAGAGCTAACTGATTGATTTTCCATGCTGGGTTTTTATCAAGTTCTTGGATAATAAAAATCTAAAAATCTTATAATTTAGCCAAGGATATGATGATTTTGATTTCAAAAAATTGGAATTAATTATATCAGTGGCAGAGAAATTGCTTTGTAAAATGAGCTTCTGATCTACGTCACATAAATCTTTTGGGAAGGGCAGATGTGAAGAAGGGTGACGAGGAGGGTCCTCTTTCCTAAGCATTTGTAGCTCTTGTAAGGACATGATATGTAAAAGTAATCAGACAATCCTGCAATCTTTGGATGGATTAAACCTAGAAGTAAGGGTGTTTGGGACTCAGAATGCATTTTTGCAGCAGTAATAACTATGAGTGGGTGTTACTTTTTCAGCCAGCCTGCAAGAGCATATTGCAAACTAAAATAAAATCTTAAGCTCTCCAGCTGACTGAATGGACCCTCTCTGGCCAAGGGGACTCTAGAAATACCCTAAAAGCTGATTTGCTGGCCATGAGAAGGCAGATCAAACATGCCTCATCATGCTCCCCTCCCTTCTTGGAGCTATCCTTTGTAACTCATTAACAGACCTAAGGCTAGGCAAGACAAAGTTCACACCTGCAAGTCATCCATTTATTTAACAGATCACTTGAGTCTGGGTGTGTATTATGTATGTTCAGTATATGTCCAGTGGCTTGTCTCCAATTAACGTAGTTCCTTATCTTAAAACATTCCAAGCCTTCAGACAAAGCTTCATTTCTTTAACCAATCACAAATCAAAGAATCTTTAAACCCACATATAACCTATAATCTCCTGCTTTGAAATGTCCTGTCTTTTCAGACCAAATCAATGTATGCCTTCCATGTATTGATTTATGACTTTACATGTTAATTCCTGTCTCCCTGAAATGTATAAAACCAAACTGTAACCCAACCATGGTGAGACCGCTTGTTCAAGGCTTCTTGGGCACGGCTCTCCGGGCCATGATCACACATACTCAGCTTAGAATAAACCTTTTTTTTTTTTGTCTGAGAAAAAATCTTTATTTTTCCTTTTTTTTTTTTCCCCACTACTATCACCTCTTTAAATTATAATATTTTGCAGAGTTTTGGTTCTTTTTCATTGATAATATTTAGCTTCTAATATATGAAAAATGTGATGGAAAGTAATAGGAAATAAGACTTTGGCAATAAAAAAACAGCAATAAAATTAAATAATTTTTGTGACTCAGTGCTGGTGCATTCAAGGAGAGGAAGATTAGTGTGTTGAGGTGGGAAATATTAAGAGGGAAATGAACAGAATGAAGAGGTAGGGAAGATGAACTTTGGCTCAAGGATCCTCCAGGTGGTTCAGGGGAATTCTGAATCTGGGCTTGAGTTTATATGGAAGGAAATGAGCATGTTCATATTTCACATATTTGAAAGTAATGCTTGTATATTACTTCTATAAGCTTTCTGTGTTCTTGAATTTTTTTAAATTCATCATCTTTTCCTGGAATTGTATAGATAAATTTGGTCATTAGGGAAAGCTCTTTTGGATTAAAAAAAAAAATTAGACATGTTTATATCAGCCTATGTATTTTAATACTTTCTCAAAACTGTATTAGATACAAAGAGCAATTCGTGTTATAGCACATTTGAGTGTGGCAAGCTATAAATAGAAAGTACTGAGACTTTTTTAATGCTAACTCTTTAAGTTCAAGAATGGAACTGCCTTGCTTCTTGTTTCTTTCTGGGTGGCATGGAAAAACTACTTTGGTGGTTTAGTCTGCTTCTGGTAATTGTTTGTATGTGTGCATCTCTGGAGGAAAAAGAGTACTGTATTTGTAAGTTGTTTTGACATCAGGCAGAGATAATCTAATATTGGAGCTATAAAAATAGAGGTGGCCAAATAGACTACTATCAGTGGAGTTCTAGGAAGAACAGCTATCTTCTGCAGTTTCCTTTCCCAGGTTTCTCAGCCCTTCCTGTTAGCCGTTATTATAAACCCCTTTTTGCTTCATATAAGCATGAACTGGAGTAAAGTTGTATTTGGTGTTAGGATACCCATTTATACACAAAGAAATCGAGTCACGGTGGTAAAGTGATTTCATCAAAAGTGAACAATGATGGAAATGCAGCTGGATTAGTGGTTCTGAACCCTAATCTTCAAGAGTCTGTTTAGCAGACTCTCCCATTTATCGAAGTATTTTGGTTTCTGATGCAGGAAAGGTGAAATAATAAACACTGAACAAAGAAAATCAGTTTCCCCTGAATGTTTGGATAAAAATAAAAAGGAAAACAAACACATTTAGTCTTTTTATGTTTGAAATAGTGCAGTTGCTTGTTCTTTTGGCTCCTGTGGATTTAGTTGAAAACTTCATGTTTTATTTACATCATTTATTTTTTTGAAGTCAATTTCTTAGTTACATTTATAACCGTTGACATACTTAGGGATACGTTATTATCATATGAAACATTAGAAATTAAGGAGTAGGTCTGGTTTTTAATAAAATTTAGAATAGCTTGTTTTGTTTTTTAAATCTGAAAGGCAGCTCTGATTTTGAATTGCTTGGCAACTGCAATTTCAAGTGCAGGAAAGTAGATATTATGTATAAAGAAGAAATAGTTTGTAGCTCCCCCCTACACATACACAACCTTCTGTTGGTCTTTAGATGTATCCACAGTCTGTAGTAAAGAGAAATTTCAATTTAAATGAATAGCTTTTTCATTACTTAATTTTTCTTTCCATAGCTCCACTAGAAATATGCAGATAAAGCATAAAGCAGAAACCAAAATACTTTGATAAATGGGAAAGTCTGCTAAACAGACTCTTGAAGATTAGGGTTCAGAACCACTAATCCAGCTGCATTTCCATCATTGTTCACTTTTGATGAAATCACTTTACCACCGTGACTTGATTTCTTTGTGTATAAAAGGGTATCTCATAACACCAAATACAACCTTACTCCAATTCATGCTTATATGAAACAAAAAGGGATCTATAATAAAGGCAAAGATGAAGACTGAGAAACAGTCCATCTCTATGACCCTTGTTATCAGGGAGGAAGGGAGGGATAGATAATCAGGTCATTTACAAATCCAGTTATGATTTATTTGGTAGCAAAAGTTTGTGAAATCTTAGTCCTTTAGGAGTTCTGGGGTAAGGAAAATTAAATAGGGGTCTTTTTTGTCATCAAGTAGTTTGAAAAATTTGGAAACTAAAGTGTGTCTTTTAATGGTTTTAGCTTAAATATAGCCATAGAATCTTTAAATTTTAGAACTAAAGGAATCATTATAAATCATTTAATCCAGGCTCTTCACTCACTGATGAAACCAAAGCCCAGCAAGACTTTGTTGACTTTCCCCACACCACAGAGATGGGAAATTGCAAAACCAGGGCTCCAACCTGGAGCTTCAAAAGACCACATTGCGCCTTCTAAGGCTGGTGTGGAAGCGTTGCAGAGAAAGTCAGCAAGATTTAGAAGACTCAAGTAATCTTAGTTGTTATGCAGAGGTTCAGATTTGCTTGCCTCATTGCCCATTTTTCTCCTGTTATAACAGCTATTATTACAACCCCTATCAGGAAAGAGGACTCACACAGCTGCATGTGAACACAGAATTATATGGCTCCTATTTTTAAGAGGTGATTTCAGCTAATTTAATACTTAAACTAGACAGAAACTTTCAGCAAACAAATATCTGGGGTTTTTTGGTTCGTTTTTTTAAATTTATTTTTCTTTATCTTTATTTTTATACAACTTATCCTTCACCTTAGAAGCAAATATTTGATGTTATTAATATATGTTAACAAAACTTTCTTCCCCCCAAACTGACTCCCCATCAATCTAATTTTTTCTACTCACCAAAAGTCTATAAACCAGACAACATTGAGGATTAGCAATGCTTTTCACTTCAAATAGCATGGATTTTATGCTTAATTAGTAATGGCTACTATTTATTCAATATTTCTGATATCCTGGCATTATGCTAGGAGCTGTTGAATGTATTATTTAATCCCTACCATCCTATAAGGCAAATATTGTCATTTTCTTTTACAAATGAGAAAACTAAGACCTAATAAAACTAAGTAACTTGCCCAAAGGCACACAGTTAACATGTAGATAAACTGAGAATGGAACCAAGTTTTCTGATCCTGAGACATACTGATTTTACATCAGATCATGTTTATGTTGTTCTGTGCTGCGAGCCATGGTTTTGCTATTATTTTTTATGTTTTAATATTGGTGGAAGTCTGTGGGTCTTCTACTCAGGGGACCACAGTGGTAAAATATTCCTGTCCCTAATTTGTTCACTGTCTAGAGGGAAAACACAGAGACACCTGCAGTGATATGTATAGACATTAATGACCATTTTCAGAGGCCCCAGATTTTTCATGCAAGAAGAGCTCATTGATTGGAAAGCTTTTATGGTTAGGTAATAGGTGTTTCAAAGGTTGGAAACTGAATGAATTATGTCATATTTGCATTCGGTCCAGTTAGTGGTGGCTGCTATTCAAAGCAAGTTAAGTATGGTTCCTGTCATTTACTAGTTGCATGTGGACATTAATGACACGGAAAGGATTATGCATGTCTCATATTCCCCCACTGATTTACATGAGAGCTGCTTTTTTAAAAAATCTGTTCTACCTGTTCCTCTTTTCCTTCTCTCCGACAAGTATAATACATTCTGTCCTCTAAAGCACTTTAGTTTAATAGTTGATCATCACTATTTATGGATCCCCAAAGTAAATAATTTTGTAAGGCTAAAATATCTTTTATAAAAAGATGATACCCTTATTATCTTAATGAAATAACAGAATTAATTGAATGTTAGAGTTTTATCCCCAAAGAGGCAGGTGATACAGTTTCTCTAATTAGTTGAAGATTTCTTAGAGACGATAGGCTTTCTGGAGCCTTTTGAAGTATGAGAGTGTAGGACCTGGATACTGGAGGAGGGAGCATGTTCAGTTTCACGGTAAGGTTGAAAGAAGTTCTTAGGCAAAGCGCTGTGCTAGTATTTGCTGGAGCTGCTAACACAGGTCCCAGGCACCGACCCTGTCCCCCAAGGGGCTTGCTGAGTCTACTTCTGAGGTAAAACTGATTGAGATGCCTCTTTGTGACCCTTAAATTTGGCACCTGTAATTCATCCTGCCTAGGCTCAACTGAACTTGGTTTGTCACATTTTAAACAAATAAATGCTGTAAATCATACTGTAGAAAGCATGTTTAAATTCCATCTGTGCACAACCCACTGGGCATTTAAACACTGTATCTCCATGAAATAATTACTGTGCTAATTATAACAGACTTCACTAAAGCAAGCCTCATAAGAAACTCTGCTTGACTGTTAAAGGTAGAAATGAATATGTTAAAGTACTCAAACTGTATTTCATTTAAAATATCCTGTAAAACCAGACTTGCAAGGGTGCACACCTGTAGTCCCAGCTACTCGGGAGGCTGAGGTGTGAGGATCACTTGAGGTTAGGACTTCAAGGCCAGCCTGAGCAACATAGCATGTCCCCATCGCTAAAAAAAAAAATCCTGTAATTCAGACTTTTAATGAATTTGTAATTTTTTCCTCTCAATTTAATTCAAATTAAAATCTACCCAGAAATAGCTGCACAGTTGGCCTGGTTGTCAGGATGTTTCATTATCAAAGGGCATACAAGTATAGGCTTACAGTATTTAGTCTACAGGTATAGATACATGTATGTTTCACTGTCTTACCTGAGTTGTTTCCTGCCTCTCCTCTTCCCCTGTGTCTTATGCTAAAACAGGGGATGGACAAGGAACAGTGGTGTGATAGTGCTCTGAAGGCTTTTGTTACAGGACTTTGATGAAACCCTGTGGCCTCAATCTGCCAATATTCTTTGGCTCTGATGCCCAAAAACTCCTGCCTAATGACAGTTGATTTCAGAGATCTCTGATTCGCATGTAAACATAGTGACATTTTAACTGCCAGAGGGGACATTTTCAAGTGATTTTATTCCCTACTAGCTAATGAGGCACTTCAGAGAGAGAGCTGGATTTTTAGATTTTATTTCATAGAATTTACATAGTAAATATATAGAATTTATAGTAGAATGTAGATTTTACTTTTATAGAAGTTAATAAACTTCACTTCTCCTCAGGTAAACCTGGAACCAAGTAATTACCTCCTATTATGTTCTTATCTTAGGCTGCTCTCAACATTTGGAAATGTAGGGGAAAAACAGTCTAGACATCCAGTAAATTAAGGACAGTTCCTACTCACAGAGATTTTACAATCAGATTTATCACTGTTTTTAATTGAATTTTACTGATGTAACTGTAGATTCACATGTAGTAAATAAATAGTACCGAGAGAAACTGGATATACTTTAGCTAGTTTCCCTAAATGGTAACATTTTGTGAAACTGTAGTAAAATGTCACAGCCAGTATGTTAACATTGCTGCAATCCACTGATGTTTAGATTTCCCCGGCTTTGCTTCTACTCACGTGTGTTTTAGTTCCATATGATTTTATCACACGTGTAGGTTTGTGCAGTGTCTGTCATCCCAGTTCATCACCACAAGGATCCCTCTTCTTGCCCTTTTATGATCACACCCACCTCCCTCCCCCCTCTCCCCCCAATCTCTGGCTACCACTAACCCATTTCACATATTTTTGTCATTTCAAAAATGTTATAAAAAATGGAATGATACAGGATGTAACCTTTTGGGATTGGCATTTTTTATTCAGCATAATTCCCTGTAGATCCATCCAAGTCTTGTGTGCGAGCAGTTTTTTCCTTTGTATTGCTGAGTAGTATTCAGTTACAGAACATCTGGGCTGTTTCCACTGTGTGGTTCTTGCACATCAAGCTGTAATGGACATTCATGTTCAGGTTTTTGTGTGAACATACGTTTTCATTTTTCTGGAATAAACACCCAAAAGTACATTTGTGGGTTGTGTGGTAATTGCATATTTAGTTTTGTAAGAAACTGCCAAACTGTTTTCCAGAGTAGCCGTAGCATTTTGCTTTCCGACCAGCAGTGTGTGAATGATGTAATGTCTCCACATCCTTGCCAGCACGTGGTGGTTGTCACTATTTATTTTAGCGATGTTGACAGGTGTGTAGTGCTGTCCCATTGTGGCAGTGTGCCTTTCCTATCTCATAATCTTATCACCCACCTACAAGAAATTGACCACATTCCTAAACGCCCCATTCTCTTTCATGGCTTTGTTCCATTCCCCAAAACTCCCATTCCCTAGACAGATTATTTTTCATCTTTCTAGACCTAACTCAAATGATACCTTTTGTGGAAATCTGTCCTTCCAACACAGGAAAGGTTACAAGGAACACCTGCTTCATCTACCCTGTTACTTTCTGTCCACTCATCCAGGTCCGTTTTTCTTTTTTTTTTTTCTTTTTTTGAGGCAGAGTCTCACTCTGTTGCCCAGGCTATAGTGCTGTGATGTCAGCCTAGCTCACAGCAACCTCCAACTCCTGGGCTCAAGCAATCCTCCTGCCTCAGCCTCCTGAGTAGCTGGGATTCCAGGCATGTGCCATCATGCCTGGTTAATTTTTGCTATATATGTTTTTAGTTGTGTGGCTAATTTCTTTCTGTTTTTAGTGGAGTTGGGATCTCACTCTTGCTCAGGCTGGTCTTGAACTCCTGACCTCAAGCCATCTTCCAGCGTTGGCCTCCCAGAGTGCTAGGATTATAGGTGTGAGCCATTGCGCCTGGCGCAGGCCAGTTTTTCTAACGCTTTCTGTTCTCGTCAGTATATTAGCTATTTATTTGATTATATGTCTCTCCTAGTAGAATACAGCCTACATGAATGGGACGTACTAAATTTTGTTACATTTCTTTATCCTCAGTGCCTAGAACGGTGCCTGCCACATAGTAGGTGTTTAGTAAATATTTATTGAAAGAATAAATGAGTAAGTGAATTTTTGTATAGTTGTGTCCCCACTCCCTTCCATAGCATATTGCCTAGCATATCCTAATTTTAGTATAATAAAAAAATAATAGCTAACATTTACTGATTTTACATTTCAAGCAGTGCAATGGGCCCCTTTCCTTGGTCTTCTACTGTTGCATTACACTAACTCATCATTCTGTCAAAACACTTTAATAAACTCCCTCTGCTTCTGCCCCCCAAAACATGTACTGTCTACCCTTCATATCCCTTGGTTCTACATCTGTGGATTTAACCAACTCTGTATCAAAAATATTTGGGGGAAACAAATGGATTGTTGCATCTATACTGGACATGTATAAACTTTTTATTCTTGTCATTATCCCTAAACAGTATCATTTAACAACTATTTACATAGCATTTACATTGTATTAGGTGTTACAAGTAATCTAGACATGATTTAAAGTGTACAAGAGGATGTACATAGGTTTTATGCAAATACTACACCATTTTATATAAGGGACCTTGAGTATCCCTGGATTTTGGTGTCCCTGGAGCTGGGAGGGCCCTGGAACCAATCCCCTACAGGGATGACTATATGAGAATAAATATTGTGAGAGAGTACAAGCACCTTTGTATCCTTGGCTCCAGCAGATACCTGGCACAAATTAGGTGGTCACATCTGAGCAAATAGTGGTCAGTTTAAATATTGCTTTTACTTGTATGAAGTCACAGTCCAGCTGCATTTTGAGTAAACCAGTGTCCCACTGACTATCCTTGCAGAATGGTCACAGGAAACATCTGTTAATTTTGGAAAGAAGTTACACCAGTTTGGAGAATTACTGCTATTTGCTAAAACAAAGCTCCCTTGGAGAAGAGAAATTGAGTTAAAAGGCCTCACGTGCATCTGTCTTTATTAGATACATAGTGAGCATCCTTTCATATTATGGAATGGTTAAACAAGAAACATTCCATTTCTCTAACTCCGCCAGTCCTGTTACCAAATCTGCTGAAAGAAGGCGTGGAGTCTAAATTCCTACCCCAATCAAAATCAGCTCTTAATAGTTTCTTAAGTAGTACAGATCTTAACATATCTTCATGTGCTGTTCAGAAAATGCGAAGACAGTTATCTCACTAAAAACATCTGTTTTGGTGAAATTTTTTAAATGAAAAAATTGTCCCTGTGTCCTACATGTAGTTAAGACTGAAAGTGAAAAAATCTGGGTGGTCTGTAACTAGCTATGGAGTTACCAAAAATTTACTAAAATGTCCTGGTGAAGGGCCTGGTGACATTTTTATATATATGAGGAAACATAATATCAGAATGATTTAGCTATCTAAAACATGTTTTCTCTTATAGGGTGACTTATCCATATAATTATTTCAGAGTTTCCACATATATCTTTCTGCCAAAATATATTATTTTAGACTCTTTGCTCTCTTGTCTCCATATAACATGTGGGTATGGCTTAAATAAAGTGTTTTGTGAGCTCCAGTATGACTAATTGGGTATCCATATGGAAAAAATTTAGGAGTATTAACTAAAGGAGCTACAAAATCTTTTAGAAAAATGTTATCCTAAGAAAACTTCTCACCCGTTCATTCTCACTGTACAACAGGTAAAATATACTTCTGGATTTGCAAAGATAAGCTGTGAAAGCTATTTTTTCTTTTAAAGCTATTTTTTCTTTTAATGTATTAAATACTATTTCTAGTTAACAGTTACTTATTGCATATTCACTATGTGTAGAGCACCATATTCAGCAGAATATGAAAAGAACTTATACAATGAAAATTGGTACTAACACTTTAGTGAAGAATATAAAGTAAAGATCTGAATGGTGAAAGTTTTCTATGACTAGTAAAGAAATTGAGTCAGTCTCATTGAAATACTATATTTTGTTGTAGGGCAAAACTTAAATACTATAAAAATAAGCAAACACATTAGCTTTAGCTAGGTTCAGGAGCTTTTTTGATGGTAAAGTGAGTTTATGTGTGTTTTTTTACCCAGTGGTTACTTGATTAACTGTTGATGCTTTCATATAGTAGGCTAAAATGAGATCTTAGTCATTTTCTTGAATGTGACCTTATCAGATTAACTCTTCGTAGTAGTAATTCTAAACATCTTTAATTCTTATTGAGCCCTCACACTGTTAAGAAGCAAAACCATTTTTTTAAGCATTTTTAATATGGTCTTCCGTGCTCTACAAATTAATGTTTTATCTGCCTACTCATTGAAATCTTGGTCCCAGTAAGTATCTGTGCTGGCTATTTTGCTAATGCCTTGTGGGTGGATTCCATTAAGTAAAAAATCTGTGACTATGAACACAGGTGTTGGAATTTACAGAAGCTTCCATTTTACTATACATACTTAGCTGATGCTCAGAGTGAAATCATTCTTTCTTCATTACCTTATAAAGTACAGGGAATTTATCATTTTCCCAGAGGGGTGCGGAGGGGGGACAGAAGGGGCTTAGGAGAGATCATTTAAACACTGTCTATAGGAAGCAGACCAAAACCTATTGCCATAATCCTTATGTCAGTGTGGTCTGATCTTTTTTTGCAGTCCGGGGAAGACCAGCTGGAGATAGCTGTCTCTATTCCATCCTCTCCCTTACCTCTGACCTTTCCTTCTCAAGTATTAAAAAAAAAAGTTTGGGAGGAATACTTAAAATAATTGAGATTAGTAAACTTGAAGAAGGGAGAATGAAGATGTTCAATTCTTTATGTATAATTTAATTACACAAGTTATTTAAAATCCTTGTTTTAAAAACAAAGTTAAATGTGTGTGAAAAGTAAAATGTTCCCCCCTTTCCTTTTCATTATCCCCTCTCCATTCCATGGGAGAGAGAAGGTTTTTTGGGGATTTGTTTGTTTTGCTTTTTAATATGGAAAGTTTTAGAATAAATGGAAAGTTTAGGTGTAGTTAAAACTCTGTCCCTAGGAGGCTATTATTATCTTTGAGGTATTTGAGAAAGACAGAGGCTGACAGCACTATTTCCCCCAGGGTCGGAACCCTGTCTTCCTTCTCCTCTGTGACCTCTGTACCTAACACAAAGCCTGGCCTACCAGGAACTTAGTAAATGTCTCCTGTAACACGGGCCACAGACACAGGGGGGTGGGGCTTTGTCTTTCTATCTGCTCCGTATTTCTCTCCTTTAGCCTTATTTTATCTTACTATTTTCTGGTATCTTAATTTCTCCTTACTTTCCTCTTCTTTTTTTTTTTTTTTGTGCCTTTAGCAAGTGGCTCAAAGCAGGTGATCGGTGTTTTGAAATGCTGTCTCCTAGGCTCTTTCCACTTTAATTCAGTATGAAAATCTGTAAAATCTGTAGAAAAGAAATAAGGATACTCTCTTTCTTTATATTGCAACATGTAGTTTATATTACCAAAGGAATTAGCAGCTTCATTGTGCATATGTGACACATGCTTATCCATCGGTGTCATTCATAGGCCTTCTCGGCCTGTGTCAGTCATCAGTGTGATCATTATTAATCAAAGAAGGACAAAGCTAGCCTTTAAAAATGTATTTGAAAAAGTATCTTGATCTAGTGGAATACCTCTAAATTAGTCATTATTTTATGTTGGTGACTAAACCTCTTTTATTATTGAGTTTCAGGATATTACTGTCCAAGTAGTAAGTTACCAAAAATAAGCAGTGAAATTAAACTCAGAAAACAAGCTCTAGGGGTAACCTGCTGTAAAACTGTGGCTCACATGACCTCGGTGTAGTTCTTTACTCAGACATTTAAGCTGGTGATGAGCTGTTTCACATGACTGATAATGCAGAAGCTTCTCGCTGAAGTAATGTTTTATATAATTCTAGACCTCTAAGTGTCTACAGCCATAATTTGTTTTTCTTAAATATTATAGATGACATTCTTTAAGTGTATATATGAGGAGAGAAAGAACAAGTGAGCAAATGAGATTTCTATGTGCAAGGCATTGTTGTTACTGCATTACTTGTATTAATTCGTTTAATCCTCACAAAACCCTGTCAGGCAGGCATTGCTATTATCCCCATTTTATGGTTGAAAACTTGAGGCACAGTGAGGTTAAAACCTTACTCAGTTTCACCTAGTTAGTAAGTGGCAGAGCTAAAATTCAAACACAGTTTTGCTCCAAAGGGACTATACTGCTTCTTTTGGGTAATCTATGGTACCAAGAGTCAGCAAACTTTTTTCATAAAGGGCCAGATGATAAATATTCCAGACTTTGCAGGGTCTGAACTGCACCTATTCAACTCTGCTGATGTGGTGCAAAAGCAGCCACAGACAGTATAAAAACAAATGAGTGTGGGCCGGACGTGGTGGCTCATGCTTGTAATCCTAGCACTCTGGGGGGTGGATTGTTTGAGCTCTGGAGTTCGAGACCAGTCTGAGCAAGAGCGAGACCCCGTCTCTACCTAAAAAAAAAATTAGAAATTAATCGGACAACTAAAAATATATAGAAAAAATTAGCCGGGCATGGTGGCACATGCCTGTAGTCCCAGCTACTTGGGAGACTGAGGCAGAAGGATCGCTTGAGCCCAGGAATTTGAGGTTGCTGTAAGCTAGGCTGACGCCACAGCACTCTAGCCCGGGTAAAAGAGTGAGACTCTGTCTCAAAAAAAAAAAAACAAAAAACAAATGAGTGTGGCAGTGTTCCAATAAAACTTTATTTGTGAGCACTAAAATTTGAATTGTTTTAATTTTCATGTGTCACAAAATATTGTTTTTGTTCACCATTTAAAAATGTAAGAACCATTCTTAACTCATAGCCTTTACAAAAACAGACAGCTTGTTGGATTTGCCTGATCATACTCTACTATATATGTGTGAGATATTAGGATAAAAATCTGTTCCTTTGTTCATATAAGGATCATACTAAGTTCTGGGATTACCAGGGGTGAACAGGAACAAAAAGTTTCAATTCATCTTGCCATTCTGCTTACTTGGTAGATCATGATATTCTCCCTTTTCTCATGCCTGCCTTTTTAAAACGTGTCTTTATTTTTTGTCCACTGGATGTACCAGACATGTTGACATTATCTCATTTAATCTTTATAGCAGGTGGTATTATGTCAATTTTATATTAATAGTTTAGGGAAGTGTAGAATTACAGAACCGAAATAACTAGCCAGTTATACGCAGCCAGGTGAGCAGTGGAGCCTAGCTTCAAATGCAGGTCTGTCTTAGGCTGAAACCAGCATTTTTTCTTCTTCTACTGCCTTTCCTTTACACCTGGAAATGTATGTATGAAAATGATGAAATGTTTGTGATCCTGTCATAAGTGAATCTGTTTATCTCACCTCTTGAGTGCATTTTTATTTTCATTTTCCTTCCATTTTCCCTGACACTAGCGCTTTTTTTTTTTTTTGGAGACAGAGTCTCACTCTTTTTCCCTGGGCTAGAGTGAGTGCCGTGGCCTCAGCCTAGCTCACAGCAACCTCAAACTCCTGGGCTCAAGCAATCCTTCTGCCTCAGCCTCCCAAGTAGCTGGGACTACAGGCATATGCCACCATGCCCGGCTAATTTTTTCTATATATTTGTAGTTGTCTAATTAATTTCTTTCTAATTTTAGTAGAGACGGGGTCTCGCTCTTGCTCAAGCTGGTCTCAAACTCCTGAGCTCA
>CAUYSK010115448.1:0-18864 GCA_963575035.1 Avahi laniger
TATACTAACAAGCCTCACTCATACTTTCATTTTCTTTCCCTTTTTATACTAAATTTACTTCATCTTATCATACTGTATGCATCTTTGTAAACCTTCCCAAATCCCTTTTGGAATCAGGTGGGGTATAAACAAAACTGAAAATATTTTAGTCAATGTGCAGCCTAATCCCCCTACTAGACAGTGAGCTCTAGTAAGCAAGGGCTGCACACGACCCCACTTTGAGGCCCCCAGAGGTTCCATCCTGTGCTTTCACTGTGGAAGGAATATCTGGAGAATTAAATAGCAGAATATGTAAATTTTGATAACACTATATTTCTTGAATTATAAAATAAGCAGTATACTAATAAATTGATCTTTTACCCTCAAAACAAATTCACACAAGTATGGAAAGAAAGATGTACGGTGTTAACAAAGGTGTTTATTGAAGCATCAATAGAAGTAACCTTAAGGTCCATCAATAGAGAAATGGTTAAATATATTGACACAACTACATTATGACGTTAGCCAGACATTTAAATAAACAAGGTGATACGAAAGCAGGCTGAAAAATGATAAATTTTTCATAGATAAATAACTCTGGGCACACTTTGGCATTTGTAGAGAAAAAGTCTGGAGGGCTATACACTCCCAAAACTGATAACTGGTTGTGGAGGTGAAACCAGAGAGGTGAGAGTTGGAAGGGGGGAGGTGAGCTTTCATTTCATTCTCTTGAGTTTTGATTGTAATTTTTTTTTTATAATGAGCTATTTTCACTTCCATAATTAAAAAAAAAACACTAAAGAAAACTTTAGGGACTTGCTTCAAATCTTCAAAATGCCAAATGTCTTAAGGGTTTGGTTCTTAACCGTATCTTAAGAGATATGAAGAGTTGCAAAACATGCTGCCCTTGCTCCATCCAGGTGGTCAGGCCTTCCCTCCTGTCCTCCCGCCCTCTAGAAAGAAAATCAGACAAGGCAGGGATGGGTCAAAGGCAGGATCCAACTAGGTCAGCATGTCAATGATAAAAGCAAGCAGTAACTAAGCAACACACTGGGGTGAGCTCTGATACCTGTGCACCTTTTCTCCAGGCTTTGTTTTAGTTGCTGGTCAGAGCGTTAGGTGTTAGAGTCAGACGTTAATTGTTATGAAAAAAGGAAATCAAAAGTCTGCAGATAGACTCTATCTTTGATTAACTCCAGGGCAGATCCAGGAATTAGCCCACAGTTGCTGGTTGCTGCCTTATCTATTTCTCCAAGAAGCTTTTTTGGTGATTCCAAAGACTGTGAATGATGATTGGAGTTTGATGGTAGATCCTGAAATAGATTTTTAAGGAAGTCTCAATAGTCTAATCCTTTTATAAAATGTAATGAGAATAGTTTTCAAATTCTGTGAGACAAGCAGCCAACTTCCTAAGGAGTTTGATCAGCAAATGGGGTTTCAAAACAACACATTCCATCCACTTCTGCTCAAACTTCGCAAAGCTGGAAGGGGAGGTGTCAGCCTCCCACTCACCTACTCTGCACTATGAGCCCCTTACTCCCTATCCAGCCCATGAAAGTGGACATGACCTAAATCCAACAGACAATTTGTTCTGAATTCATTTGTCTTCTCATTTAACCTGTAGAGAAAAATCTGCTCTAAAGAAATTTGCTTTCAAATCCAAGTTCACTCCTTCCATACTTCCTCTTTGCTAAAACCAATTGTTTTGCTTTTAAGTGAAAAGAACAGGTGGGAAGTCCCCTTTTTTGCATCTGCCCCATCCAGCTGCCTTTCATCTATGTGAGTCCTGCACGGGTTAGACACCAGATGAGTATCCACACTCCCTTCTGTCCCCACTGACAGGGGTCCAGATAGCTCTCAGTCACTTCTATGACCCCTCACCTCCTCCAGCATCGCCAACCCCCCAGCCCAGCCTGCTTCACTGCAACCTGTTTTTCCATCAATTAGACAAATGGTTTCCAAATGGTGGACTGTGATCCATTAATAGGTTACGCATTTTTAACAACACAGAATAGAAACAGAAATAGAAACTTGTTTCAGATACACGTGTACTTACTTATGTCTGGGGTCTCAATGTAAAAATGCATGTTGTAGTGTTGTAGTTCAAAATGTTTGAAATATTGCTTTCGACAAGCCTTGTGCATCTACTCAAGCTCCCACCACAATACTGGTCCCACTGTTCAGAACTCCTTTCCTCCACGCTGGCCCAGGCTCTGAACAGACTTTCAGCTGTCTTCTTCATCGGCCATTTTTGAAAACCTTGGCCTTTTGCAATGATTCACAAGCTCCTTCTCATATGTCCACAAGATTGCCTTCTCCTTGAACAGACCAATGTTCTGAGTAAAAAAGCACCTTTTGCTATTCCTGCCTTATCCTGCCTCCGCAGGTCTGGGATCTGCTTGCAGCACATCGAACTGTCTCACCAGGAATAACGAGTTTCAGAGCGGTAGGACTCCATTTCTTTGTGTGCTGCCTTTCATCTCCGACAGGAAAAAATACCACCAACGTCACTCTGGAAATACCTTAGAATTTTTTACAAAATTAGCCTCACTTTCCTGATATAATACATTCTTTGGAGTAATATAGTAATCCAGTGCCTGATATCAACGCCAGGTGAATACAGCTTATCTCTAATGTTAAGTCTGCTTCCCATCCTTGAGAACAGATGGTGATTCCACCTCCATACTGCTATCTTCTTCCTCTCACAAGGCACATGGAAGGAGGGAAAGCACAGCAAGGTGCTTGGTGGTATCCTTTGCTCTCTCAAGGACAAGGACACAAGCTGTCCAGCACAATTCCACCCCCAGTCCTGCCCTCCCTTGTCCAAGTGCCCACTATTCTCATCCAGACAATTAATTCATTATCTTCCTCAACAGAAAAACTACAGTTTGCTGTATCTCAGTGCAGACTGTTCAGTTTACTCTTCTCAAACTGAGTATCCCACTTTTTAACCTTCCAAGAGATGTAGATGCCTAACTGAATCCTTAATCTGTAGGATACGGGTCATTAATTTGGAAAGAAGGGTAGGAAGAGGCCCTGAAGTCGGAAGGGTTTCTTACAAATTAAACTGCCTGGCTTCCTCTAATACAAGGAAGGCCAGCTCTGAGAGGGAAACAAAATGCCAGGCCTCCTTTAGAGCACCAAAGGAGGAGCGTGAACAGGTCTCAAAACTGTAAGAGAGCTGCACTCCACTCTGAGGAGCCAGAAACACTCCCAAAGGGAAAGAGGGAGAAGGGCCCATTAAACTTCGGGTGCATTCCAGAATTTGCCTAGAAGGTATGCCACTCCCTTTTTGCAACCCAGTCACTTTCCCATTTCCCCACGGGGAATCTAGGGCTCCTTTACTAACCTGCTAGTTATCTGGTTACAGGGAGGGCCTTCCATTGCCTGCCAAGCCCCTTCTTCCTTCTCCCCACTCCTTTGCAGGAATGCTCTTCATCAGTCTAGCACTGAGTTAGATTTCTGGTAGCTCCCTGCTCCCAAGGCTGCCCTTAGTAGGTAAGCAAATTATCCAATGGAGATTTCAGAAAATGAAAGAAAAGATCGGCCAGCTCTTGCACAGATACTCCAGGATCTTGTCAGAAGATCCCAGGAAAGACCCAGCTTCTCTGGAGTTTGCAATAAAGTTTCAGCTCCTTGACCACTGCCATTCCTAGTCACCTCCAAGTACACAGCTTTAGTAGCAAAGACCCATTAATTCTTTCCACGCGGGTAAAGAGGATTAGAGGGAAGGCACAGAAATGGAAATCTAATAGAGTAAATATTAATAATGATGATGGACTGAGTAGCTGCATTGGAGGTGTTCAGCCTAGATAGGTAAAACTCCTGCAAGATCACACAGTAAAGATTCCAATTCTGGAGGGAGGTAATGTGACAAAAAGAGTTGCAGGGGTAGGAAAAAAGGAAGTATCCTCCAAATAAATTATTCTCTGGACCATCAGATGGCACAGGAGGGAGGGTGGCCAATTAACTAAAATCTATGGCTACTCAAGCCATTCTTTCAAATTTTCTAACATTACAGGAGTACACTTTCTTAATTCAGTTTCACCCATATGATCCTTATCTTTTAAGGAAAAGATAAACAAGGGTAAAAATTCTCTACCTCATATATAGCTCACTTCAGAGGGAACTTGGATTCTCCAACTTATTACCTTAATTGGCTACACAAAGATGAAGCTACATTCCAATCTATACCATGTGCTTACACAGAAGTATCTCACTTAAAAACACCACAATCCACGGGCTTTTTTTTTTCAGCTCCATTTATGACTGCATAAAGATTTTACTAAAATGAGTTTTCCTGCTTCACGTATCAGTTCCTAACATCACACAAACTCTTCCATCTTGTCCCCAAACTGATCTCTGGATTAATTTGAAATTGTCAAAGATCACTTTAAGGTAAATTTCATAATTTCATATAAAAACGTGCACCACACTCACACGTGTACAATTAAGAAAATACAGACCAGCAACAGTGACTCTTAAATGAACTTACACAACTCCAAGTGCTTTCACAGAGGTTTTCCTGCCATCTCCGGGCGGTAGGAAAATGCTGGCATTACGAAGCCCATTTCATGGCTGGGCAAACCAAGGCACTTAGTTTCATAAACTTGTCAGAGATTACAATGGTAGAGCTAGAAACAGAAACCAGTTTCTCCCTCTGACTTTGCGCACGGTCCCTTTCCCACTAGACTTTCCAGCACTCGTTGGCTAAAAATGGGACCCACTTGAGAACTGCAAGGGTAAATAGAAGCTATTTGTTTTAGAAGGAGGTGGCGGGGGGAAAGGGGACTTACCCACTTGATGCGCCTGATTGTCGGTCTCTAACAAGAAAGCTTTCCCTGGGAGTCCAAAGGTTTGCACCCACCCCCTTACAGCTGAGACCCGGGAGGCGCCGCCAGGCAGACAGGGCAGCCCGAATCGCGCAGCCGGGAAACGCGAGTGGGACGCAGAGCGCCTGGGAGGCGCGGGGGCCGCGGGCCCCGGGACACCATCTGCTCCCGGAGCCGCGCCGGGGCCCGCCGGGCTGGGAGGATGCTGTGCCCGCCGCACACACCTGCTGGAGCCCGCCCCGAGCCGCCTCCAGCAAGCCGGACGCCCACCCAGCCTCCAGGCGCAGGAGCCCTCGGCCGCGCTAGGCCAGGGGCGGGAAGTCGCGGCGCCCCTGCCCGCGGACTGCGTTCGGCTGCGCGGGGAAGCCGCGGGGCGAAGCGAGCCCGCCCTCCTCCCCGAGCCCCACTCCAAACGGCGTCACCTGTGCCGGGTCCCGGGGCGACTCGCGCGCGGGCGGCTGCGCCGGGCCAGGAGAGGGCGATGGGCAGTTACAAGCGCCTGGTTATCTGGCCTGGCCCGAGGGCTGGCGCCGGCCAGAGCCGCGCCGCGAGATGCTCACGGGAGCCAGGGAAGCCGCCGGCTCTGGGCCGCTTGGAGGTGCAGTCGCGGAGGCTCGAGCTGCCGCCGCGGCCGCCGCGCCCGCCCGGACTGCGGGCTCGGGTTACCGCAGAGCGGCTCCTTAAAGGGGCCGCGGCCGCTCGGGCTCCGGCTCCGGCTCTCGGCGGCTCCGACCCCAGGCCAAAGTGGGCGGGGCCCCGAGGCCGGCAGTGAGGCCGACCTTCGGGCGCTGGAACTTGGGGCCAGGAAAGGGTTCAAAACGCGAACACCCGAAGTGGGCTGCGGTGGGATCCTGGAAGATCACACCTCGCCTACGGCAGAGCGTGCGGTTCCCGGGCTTTCCAGAGTAAGTAACCAGACTCAGAAGTGGGGGAACTGTGTTAGCCCGCCCCCGCTGCGGTCAGGACCTGAGCTAGCCACGTAACCAGAAATCTTTTTCGATTATAAATTTACATTCTGCCTTAAATGCCCGAATACTGCGTGGTTTGATCATCAGAAAAGAGATGAAAAGGCAAGTGCTGGTTTTTCCTGCCACGTCTTACATGGCCAGAGTCGTGTCCCGCCGGGTTCTCCTTGGGGCTGCAGGTGCATACCAAACTGGGTAGGGGGCGTGTGTGGAAGAGGCATGTTCTCTCCCAGCAGCTGGCTCCGGAATTCATGAAAACCCCCTCTGAGAGTGCACAGCACTCCACCTCCACCCGGAACCCCTGTGCTATCCGGATGTGAAAGTAGGATTTGTGGAAGTAGGATCTGAATTTTTGGTACGGGCTGAGAATCCCAAGTTGACATTTAATAGATCTTCTGACCTGTTATATATAACCTCAAAAACTTCCAGGTGTTCTGGATCAACCAGATATTATTTGGAATAAAACAAAATAATAAAGAGCTATATTTAGGCTATTGTAATTCGCAAAAAGCAAAAACAAGTCCTTTTTATGGAAAGAGGTAAGTTTTAAATAAATAATTTGTAAACACCACCATTAATAACACAAGAGAGTTATTTGTAAGAAATCACTATCAATAGAGCCAACATAGTTTACCTAATATGTACATGTACACAAACACACACTATCTGCTAGAAATTTAAACGAGAAAATACACATATACACAAAATCTCACACACCCAGTCTATATTTATTTTCAAGGGGAAAGCAATAGAATTGAAATCAGAACCTGGAATTCTGTCAGGCTGTTCATTAGACACTGTGGCTTTACCTAACTGAACCTCTCTGAGGCTCAATTTCTTCATCTATAAAATGGGAGTAATAGGCCTAGCATGGTGGCTCATGCCTGTAATCCCAGCACTTTGGGTGGCCAAGGTGGGAGGATTGCTTGAGGCCAGGAGTTTGAGACCAGCTTGGATGACATAGCAAGTCCCTCCCATCTCTACAAAAAATAAAATTAGCCCAGCATGGTGGCACACACTTGTAGTCCCAACTGCTCAGGAGGCTGAGGTGGGAGGATAGCTTTAGCCTAGGAGTTAGAGGCTGCAGTGAGCTGTGATTGCTCCACTGTACTCCAGCCTGGGTGACAGAACAAGACCCTGTCTTTAAAAAAATAAAAAAATATGGGAATAATAATTCATAGTTACTTCTGACCAACTGAGTCATGGCAAAAGGACCTCAGAATGACTTGGAAAAAACAAAACCTATACCACCCTCCAGGGACAGAAACCTGTCCTTCAGTCAAGCACGGAGGAAGATCCTGCAGGCCCCCAAGTGCATGTTCCACCTTTTCTCCCTGAGGCTCTCAGGACATACCAGGAAACTAGGGCTCTTTGAGCAAAACCCATCCCATCACAGTTGATTCACAAAGTATGCACAGTACCTGACATCTTTGGTTTGCCGTATATTTATTTCATAACTCTCCGTGGGCAGGAGTGTTATATGTGGAAAATACAGATTTCACAGTGTCATCTAAGACTGTGTATCAAGACTACCTCCTACAGACACTCTCCCATGCTTGTCTCTGGTGGCTGATAGTGACTCTGTTCTTTCCTGATAAATGTGCCATTGTTATCTTTGATATGCTTAATTCTCTAACACCAACAAGAGTAACCAAAGCCAAGTAAACTCACAGAAATCCACTATACTCTATGTCCCACTGTGTTCCTTCATGTTAGGGCTCTACAACTGAATCGCCAAATCTGAAAGATTGTTTTGAAATTATACAGGGCATGAAAGTGAATGCATCCAGGACAAAGTCTGAGATATGAAAGGAATTTAGTAAATTTTAGTTGAATGTTGAAACTTTTAAACTGATCAAAACTCAGTGACTTCAGGAAGTAAAAGAATGTACTGACTGTATATTTTTCCTGAAATTTTCAATATAGCTTAATTTCTTTAAAAATATCCATTTCCTTATTCACATTCAAATGTTTAATTATTCTTAACTTCCTTTTACCAATATTCCCTTTCTAAGGATATGTCCTCAAAATTCTGTAGTTACTATACAAAGGTTTTCTGTGTTTTAAATGTGATGTATCAAGGTTGAATTGCACTTTTTACATTTTTGTTCATTGAAACAGTTCAAGAGAAAAAAATACAAAAATTCTTTTGAATGAAGCAAATTTTCCTGATGAATTTGTTTCCCCAAATTCTTAAACTTCTAAATAGAGCCAATTGCTTGAAAACCTGAGACCAAAAGCTGCTTCTTTCTGAAATAACAAGATAATTAAAGCAAAAATGTGTTGGTCTGAAAACTGCCTCAATTCCCCACTCTGCGCTGTTAGTGAAGGCATAACCTAAATGACACCAAATATTTTTATCAGAAAGATTGAGTTAGTCAAAAATGAACAACCACAGGCACTACTTTTTCCTGTCCTGGTAGTCTTAGAGTATCAAGAATTTTTTGTGAACCCTAGCCCTAGCCCTAAACCTAACCCTAGCCCCTAACCCCCACAAAAATAATAATAAATAATACAAAATAAAAATTTTTATAAGGTTTTAGAAGTATTTAAAAGTACTTTCATCTTCCAAAGATATGGGATAAACCCAAGTGCCTATCAATTTATGAGTGAATTAACAAAATGTGGCATATGTACACCATAAAGTACTATTCGGCCATAAAAAGGGATGAATTGATGCCTTTTGCAGCAATTTGCATGGAACTAGAGACCATTATCCTTAAGTGAAGCATCTCAAGAATGGAAGAACACCACATGTACTCTCTAATAAATTGGAACTAGCCGAGGGGCATATATGTGCACAGAGGTCACTAAAAGTCATTGGAAATCAAGCAGGGAGAATGGGGAGAAGGGAGGGACAAAAACCTACCTAACAGGTACAATGAACACTATTCAGGTGACGGGCACACTTACAGCCCTGACTCAATCATTAAAAAAGCTATCCATCTAACAAACACATTTGTACCCCTTTAATGTTTTGAAATTAAACAAAAGAGGGCAGCCAACGTTTCCACCCATCCTGCTAGCCACAGGCCATTCCTCCCATCGAGAGATGGAGATTATTCCCCCTCCCTTTGAATCTGAGCTGGCCTCGTGATTTGCTTTGACGAACAGAATGCCATGGCAGGGACTTGGGTGAGTTTAGAGCTGTTAAGAGGACTGGTAGTGTCCACTTCTCTCTCTTGGAACTCAACTGCTGGCTATGAGGAGGTCTGTGCTTTCCTGCTGGAGAGACGGGCCATGTGGAGAGAGAGGACATATGCCACCCTGGAGGGGAACTAAAGTGTCCCAGCTGACAGTCACCCTCAAGACCCAGACATGTGAGAAAGGCCATCTTGCGTGCTCCAGCCCAGCCGCCAGCTGAACGCAGCCAACAGACTGACCCAAGCTGGAGCAGAAGGACCACCCAGGCAACCCACTGGATGGTAAGAAATAATAAACTATTGTTCTTTCAAGCCCTATAAAAACAAAAACAAACAAAAAAATACAAAAAAATTTTCATCTATTTTTCAGTCTTTTTCGGAAAGAAACCATTTCAGAAATCTACTAACAGTGGTTATCTGTGGGTGGATGAGATTCTGGCCATCTTTATTTTCTTTTTGCTTATTATATGTGATATTTTTCCTGCAATGTATGTGTATTGTTATTTTTAACGAAAATTATACATGTAAGTGGAAATTCACATGGTTCTTAAAGGCTTACAACAGAAAACATTCATAAGTGCCAAGTCCCCTGCCCTGCTTCTCCCCAGCTGTCTTCACCCCAGATTCCACACAACCCTGCTCTGTGTTCTTCACTTCCTAAATGACAGCTTATACCAGTGTTTCTTGATTTTCAGGGTTAGACATTATTCATTAACATCTTGTCATGATATCTGAGGATTTAGCTCCTTTATACACCATGACCACAAACACTTTGCCCTTACCCTTCCTTCCAGTGTACCCACATCACCACGTTCACCCCAATCAATAATGAAGGTTACATCATCCTGACAGTGTAAATATAGTGAGCACGTTGCTGAATCAAGTAACATGCCATGATAACATGTTAAAAATCCCCTGTTCCTCCTAAAGTTAATAATTGCCTCACTTTTTCACTTTTTAAAAAATGGCCAGATGCAGTGGCTCATGCCTGTAATCCTAGCACTTTAGAAGGCCAAGGCAGGAGGATCGGTTGAGGTCAAGAGTTTAAGACCAGCATGAGCAAGAGCAAGACCTCATCCCTAAAAAAATAGAAAAATTAGCCAGGAGTGGTGGTGTGTGCCTATAGTCCCACCTACTCAGGAAGCTGAGGCAGGAAGATCACTTGGGCCCAGGAGTTTGAGGTTGCAGTGAGCTATGATGACACCACTACACTCTAGCCAGAGTGACAGAGTACGATCTTGTCTCAAAAAAAAAAGAAAAGTATCTTACTTGAATTTTATCCAAATACTTCAACATCTCTATCAAATGCCCATTAATAATATCTTCCAATGCCCAGACACCTTTCAGTTTACCCTCTTATTTTGCTGAAGCACACACTCCAGTAGCTTACTCAGAGGAAGTACATAGGTGGTAAATTTTTAGAGTACTTGCATGTCTGAAAATTTCTTTATTCTCTTATTACTGACTGATAATTTAGAAAGATTAGAAATCATTTTCCCTAAGCATTTTTAAGGATTTTTTCCAGTGTTGCCATTGAAATGTCTAATGACTTTCTAGTTCTCACTCTTCTTTATCTGGCTTGTTTTTCTTTCTAGAATCTTGCCATTTTCCCTAGTAGTCTGAAATTTCATAATGATGTACCTTAGAATGGAGTTGTTTCTTTTTATTCATTGACAGTGCTGGACACCAAGAAGTCCTTTCCATTTTATCTGCAATTTTTTTTCTTTTATGTCTTTGCTAATTTCTTCCCTTTGTTTTCTCCATTCTCTTTGTGAACTCTTGTTAGCAGGATATTGCAACATCTATATTAATATCTAAATGTATTATTCTTTTATCCTATTGTTCATCTCTGCATCTTTCTTTTCTATTGTCTGAGACAGAGTTTCTCAGAGTAGGGAGCTGAGGGAGATAGTTGATTCCCCTGTCCCAGGGGATATGTGGCAATGTCTGGAAATATTTTTGATTGTCACCACAAGGAAGAGTGGGGTGCTCTGGCATCTAGTGAATAAAAGCTAACCATCTTATGTGCATGGAGCAGCCTTCCACAACAAAGAATTTCTAGCGAAATGTCAACTGGTCCAAAACTGAGAAATCCTGGACTAGGAGAATTCCTTAACTTTATTTTCTAAGTTTCTACTAACGTTTTTATTTCAAACATATTTTTCATTTCCAAGGGCTCTTTCCCATTATTTGCCTAGCTCTTTTATTATGAAACTCTCAAAGGATAAACTCCTTTCTCCAGAGAAGAAATTTCTGGCCTCATAGAGGGTTTGCCTGGGTGGTACCATTAGGCTGGAATACATGAGTGCAGACTGGCTATTTGAGGTAAGGAAGGGACCTAGGAGTCCAAGAGCTTAGTGAACAGCTTTAGGGCAATCCTCTTTGTCAGCCTTATACTCCACCCCTGCCTTCCACAATACGCTATACCTCAAAGTGCTGTCTCCTGCAAGCACCTAGGTTAGCCCCTCTTCTACTTCGCCATGTCAATTATCACTACTCCCTTTAACTTCTGGCTTCCAAAATTTTTTGAAATCTTTCATCTGCTGTAGACTTTTCTTCTGTTCTCTTTTTCCTTGTGGCCCATATCTCATAAACACTTTTCTATACTACCACTTTAGTGCCGTTTTGCAAAGAATAAGTGATAAACACCTGTGGTCATTCCATGATGTTTAAACAGGACTGTCTTATTTTTGTATTATGAAAAAAAATTAAACAATAAACAGAAAGGGATCTAGAACACAGGAATGAAAAAAACACAGTTCTATTTTTCTTAAAATTCTAACTTACTTTTTAGTTGTGACAAAATGTTATGATGGATATTTTAACAATTTTATAAATTATTTGAAATTAATGTTACCAATCACCAGTTTATATAACTTTTAGATCAGTTTGTTGAATATCCTTCCAGATGCTTTTCCATCCATACTTGCATATACTTCAGAGTTTTTAACAACAAAAAGATTAAAAATAGTACATATTATTTTGTGACTGTTCTATTCAATGAATATACCATAATATATTTAACTAATTCCTTACTGTTGGACATTTAGGGATCTTATTGTTGGACCAAATTTTCAGTTTTTCAGATAAAACAAAGAAGTAATGTCTGATTAGAAATTAATTTTAAAATTCAAAGCCAGCTTCCAATTTAATAGGGAAACTCTGGAGGATTCTTGCTCAGGTCAAGAGGAGGACAAAGAGATGCCCTTTCTACTACTAATTAAAGTCGTGCTGGAAGCTTCGGTCAAGGGAACTAGAGGAAAGAGAGAAAGTAAAATTATAACTATTGGAAAAAAGAGTGTAAAATTGTCATTATTTGCAGATGATGTGATAATATATTAATACCTTGAAATCAACTGAAATATATATATGTGTGTGTGTATATGTGTGTGTGTGCATATATAGATGGCCAAGAAAATTGACTGAAAAAAGTTTATATAAACATAGAAAATTAAGTATGGGAGGAGGATATAAAATCAATTTACCAAAATTGTGTGTGTATATATAATATGTGCACATACACACACACAAAATAGTACCTTACAAAATAAAAGATCCCATTTATAATTGTAACCAAAAGTTCCTATGAATACATTTAACAAAGAATATGCAAAACTTACAAATATATGAGGAAAACTTTAAAACACACCTGTAGAACCCAAAAGTAGACTAGAACAAATGAAAAATCAAACCATGTTCTTCGATAGAAAAAGCCAATGTACGTCCATTCTCCCAAAATTCTAATTTTTTACATTTATTACAATCTCAGTGAAAATACCAAGAGGCTGTTTTCTGGAATAGGACAAGATGATTCTAAATTCCATATGGAAAACTATATAAGCAAGAATAACCAGAAAAACTCTTTGAAAAAGATTAGTGAGGAAAAAATAACTTTCTAAATATTAAAAAATACTACTGAATCTCAATAATTAAATACATTGGGATTTCCATAGGAATAGACAGACTAATGGAATTGAATAGAAAGTCCAGAAATAGATCCAAATAAGCAGCATCTCAAATCAGTGGATTAAGATGAACATTTTAAGAAATGGATAACATCTGGAAAAAATAAAGCTAAATCTATATATCATACCATACACTAGGATAAACTTCAAATGGGCCAAAGATTTAAATGTAAACTATGAATGCACAAATGCATGACAAGAAAATATTGATGAATTCCTCTCTTACCTTGGAATGGTTAAGAAGGAGTAAGAGGGCCTTTCTAACTGTGACTCAAAATCTAGAAGCCATAAAAGATTAATAAATCTAACTAATTAAAAACCAGAAACTACTACCTGGAAAAAAATAACAATAGTAACATAAGCAAAGTTGAAATACAAATTACAAACTGAAAAAAAATATCGTGCTATTCAAATCACAGATAAAAGGCTAACCTCCTTAGAAACCAAAAAGACCAGCCACTCAAGAAAAATAGAGGACATTAAGAGACATCACAGGAAAAGAAATATAAATGGGCCAGGTGAGGTGACCTGTAATCTCAGCATTTTGATAGGCCTAGACAAGAGGATCGCTTGAGGCCAGGAGTTCAAGACCAGCCTGGGCAACAAAGTAAGATCCTGTATTTTAAAAAAATTAAATTTAAAAAGAAATATAAATGACCCTTCAACATTATAAACGGCCTTCATTCATAAAATACATGCAAATGAAAACCAACCTCATCCCATAAACAGATACTTATTCTACAATTCAGATTGTTACTTTCTGACTTGGAGCATTCATCTCTCACTACAGCCTCTTCAGATTGGTTCTACACACCATCATTTGTTGAAAAAGTGAGAAATTTATGAAGCTATGCCTTTTTTGAAAATTCTAGATCCAAAATACCTTGTTAACAAGGCAAATAGACCTTGACTGGATAATATTAGAGTATCATTGTTTATCAACAAATAAAATTCATGCTTACCATTTTGAAACATGAAGAATCCATTCGTCAATATGATAAAAAGCAGAATGATCATGTTACCTATCCTGCTTCTATGAACAAATTAAGTTGATAGTTAACTATTCATAAGTAGTTTTCATAGACCTTATAGCTAAATACAATTTTAGAATTTAGAAGTTTAGTATAAGCATCCCCTGCTTCACCCCATCCTCTGCTAAATATATTCAATTCCAAAAGAATCAAATTTTTATAGTGATATAAATCTACTACCCCAGTGATCATATAGACAAGGAACTTATTTTTTTTGTTTTTTTGAGTTGTTTTTTTTTTTTCCTTGCTGTCTCAACCAAGGAAGAAGGAACTATCTTAAAAATAATTAAAAAGAAAAAGCAAGGACAATTTTTATGACAGTATTTTTAATATGCAAACATATTATCTCCCTTATAAATTTATTATCTCCCAAACTGATCTCCTAATGCTATTACAATTATAGTTAATAGCAATAGTATTACTATAATCAACCCACCCTATACATGTAAGTCAGGTTCATCACTAACTAAAGTCCCTATTTGAGTAAAAGGCAAAAGATTTATATAATCTGAAGAGAAACGAGAGTATTATTTTAGACACTCTATATAAGAAGTCAGAAGCATCAAGAATGACAGTTATTATTTATACAGAAAATGCATATGCTACATTCAGATCTTCCGCTTAATCTTGGGCCTGTGTTCTGTGCATTTTAGTTAAAACAAAAAATTTTTGTCTTCTAGTAAGTAACAGTTTTGAAATTTTACCCATTGCCACCTCTTTTCAAAATATTTTTATTTTGCAATGTACTCAGAATTTTCTATTTTAAAAATAAGATAATCTAGTTTTAGTGAAAAAGATATCATTTTATGGGTGTTTATTTTCCACAAGGAAATGTATACTTCTGATATCAGCTTTTAAAATTCTCCTTGGTAAAAAACACAAAATTAAAAAAAATAATTTTTGAAAGACTGTTATAATTAAATGTCTTCAAACTTTGACAAATATAGTCTATAATAAAATGTGTAGTATTCCAAAATGCTAAAATGATGTTTAATAGCCAAAAAGTAGGAAGAAATGGATTGCAGAATAAGGAAAAATTTTAACTGTTAATACTATCTGTATATTACATATTAGAAATTATAATCACATTAATGAAAAGACTATCTTCATAAGAAAATTTAACTTAATCTATTAATTCTTACTGCAATCAAATACAAATAATGAATTTCACAAATATAATATACCAAACTAAAATGAAATAGAAGTAAATGTCAGGATTTTTTTAAGCATAGAAATTATTTCTTTTAATATATTAATAAATAAGAAACTGGCTTTACCTCCCAATGTTTGCAGATAGAAGTTGAGGTCTTCAGAATTTGAACCTTTAGCGATGACCAGTTTTCAGATGGAATATTATCTGCAGTGGTTCTCTATTTTTCCATGTGGCTACAAGATCTACCAAGCCGCCACAGAGAGCTGGAGCCACCCTTGACTCCTTCCTAGTCTCACAGAAGCATTCAGTGTTTACATTAGAGCAACTGCCTCCAAACTAGTTTTCTTTGCTTGTCTTGTTTTCTACACTCATCCCTTCTCATTAGCCTCTATTGCTGCCACCAGTAAAAAAACAAAACAAAACAAAACAAAACAAAAACACCAAGTAAATATTTTCTGAATTTAGAAATAAATGAAATCATGTATTCATCCAAATCCAGCTTTCCTGGAGTCCATTAGATTCTGAGTGTCACAACGGTGTTCTGGAAGTTCAGTCACTGAACACACCTGGATTGGAAGTTGCTTGAAGACCAAGTTTCTGTCTTACACAGATGGTTCCCAATTTATGACAGTTTGACTTATGGTTTTTCAACTTTACAATGGTGGGAAAGTGATATGCATTCTGTAGAAACTGTACATCAAAGTTTGAATTTTGATCTTTTCCCAGGCTGGTGATAAGTGGTACAATACGCTCTGGCAATGCTGGCCAAATCATCTAACAGAAAACCTAAGTATTGTATATCTCATGTAATTTATTGAATACTGTACTGACCATGATGTGAGCATGTTTAAGGTAGGCTAGGCTAAATTACAATATTCAGTAGATTAGGTATATTAAATGCATTTTTGACTTAGGATATTTTCAGTTTACGATGGGTTTATCAGATGTAACACCATCGTAAGTCAAGGAGCATCTGTACACCTTTGTACCTATACACCTGCAAGATGGGTGCTGTCCATGTATTCTCCCCACTTTTCTCATCTTGTCAGGGAACTCATTTAGGAAGCTCAAAGTTCTGTGGCTGGGGAAGAGTCTTAAATGATAATCTACATTCTAGAGAGAAAAAGAGCAAAAGAGTGACAGGTTTCTCCTTTTTTATCATGAGCAATTACCTAATGTTAATACAAAGGAGTCAAGTGATTTAAAGGGCTGCTTTGCCTCTCCTTTTAGAGCTCCTACGAAGGAACTGCCCTCTGGTTTGTACATGAAGTCCTATACCAGATGACATTTAAAAATCTATCAGGATTTGGCTTTTAACAGTGTCTTATGCACACAGTTCTACTTGTACAGAAAAGTAGTAGCCCTAATGTATTAATATAGAGGTGAAAGGAACTCAATTTCAATTCACTTTGTCTTAATCCAGATTATTTATTCTCTTAACAAAGAATGCACCTTGTTAGAGCATCACAGGAAACTTTGAAAACAATTTCATAAATTCTGATTATGCAGAATTCTTGAGAAATAAGTAACCATATAGCTAAAAACACCAACTGTCAACATTTGTCATGTTGATTTGTGGGGGAGGGGACAAACAAATAGAGCTGAAATTCAGAACTATGTGTCCTATAAATAATTTAAGTGTGGTTTTTGTAACTTTGGTCTTTGGTTTGTAATGACCATTACAATAGTGAAGACCAAACATTCTTTAAGAAAATCAATATAAAAATAACTCACTGCCATCCCTGTTACTGCTTCATCACCTTGAATCAGAATTCACCCCTTCCTCTAGTTTCTGTAGGAAAATATCTCCAAGCATTTCATGATTCTCTCCAACTTTACATAGATTTAGTGGTTTCCAAGGAGTTGGGAAGACCTTCCACCAGCTCTATGCTCCAATCTCTTCTCCCCTACAGAGGATTTGAATGAGCATCTTTTGTGCCTTAAACCCCTTGGAGTTTCATTGCCTACTTAATAGTTCTTCCAAACAAATACAGTACTCTCCCTAAAAGAAGTTCCGGAAAAAAAAAAATTCTCCAGCTGGATCCACTACTTTTGCTCTCATTTCTCAGTTAGCTCTTGCTGCATTCATCTCAAAGTTCTGATGATTCCTTGAACCTGAGAATGTATTGGCTTGTCTGCCTTAATTCTTGGCTCTAAATTTTGCAATTAACCTTTTGCTCAGTTCACTTCTGCCCACTCCAGGTAATGACCTCACCAAGTTTTAGCCCCATCTCAGTTTTGGCTTAACCCTGTCATCCCTCATCCCCCAGTCCACTGAGGTGTATCTGATCTCAGCTCCACTTACGCAATGGCTGTCTAAAACTCTTGAGCTCCAGCTCCATATTCTCAAAATCCTACTGTTTTCCCAGGTCCTTCAAATGTAATAAAATATATAACTCATTATCCCTCCTCTTCTCTGTACTCCTCTTTCTCTTTCTCAGTTTATGAAGTCATCATGCCTCTAATCACCCAACCCAGAAAACTGAATTTTCCTAGACTCCTCCCTCTCGCTTAGCCCTCGATATCTAGGTATATCCCGAACTCTGTCAACGCTACTCCCTAAATATTTAACATTTACTTACCTCCTCTACCCTTCCTCTTTCACTCACCAAGTTTAGAAACATTAATACCATCTGTAACCTCAGGTGTCTCTCTAGCATCATACCAGGATAATAATTTCCGTCTTCCCCAAGGGCTTGGCACAATGTTTCACTCACAATAGACCCTCCAAAAATATCCATTAATTATATGAGACTTCAAATCCTTGTGATCTCACATCTTTCCTTTCCTTGTCATTCATAAATTGCCTCCCTCCAAACTTCCTGCCTCTTCAGAATTCTTCTGACCTGCTGTTGATTATCTTCTCATCTTTTTACTTCAAATCAAAAATTTTCTATTACTCTTTATCGCCTGCCAACTAAATGCGTAGCATTAAAGTCCTCTATTCTAGCTCAAACCTACCTTTCTGGTCCTATTGTTTACACTTTTTACTCAGTCTAGCAAATCCAACTAGTCGTCACCCCCTCCAAAATGCCGTGTATTCTTCCTGCCTTCACGCTTTTGCTCGTGCTGCCCCTAACACACAGAATGTCTTTTCCTCACATCTTTCCTTGTCAAAACCTTTCCTGGGTAAGACAGAGAATTTCTCCCTTCCTCTTCTCTCCTTTGAGAGTTTGAGCTAGTTTATAACTTGCTTTGTGCTAGTTTATTTCTCCTACTAGGAAAGCAGTATCATAGAGTTGTTCAAAGCAGTGTTTTTCACACCGACTGCAACAGAATAATCAGAGTCTTGTTAAAAACAAAAACCCTACTAAGTCAGAGTCTCTTCAGGTAGATACTCAGAACTCTGCACTTTAAAAAGCAACTCCCCAGTAAATTGCGCAGTGAAGTTAGAGACCTTTAGAGATCTCTGAGTTGCAGAAATGGGCTTTGAAGTCAGTGCGAATGGGAGTTGCATTCCAGTTATATCTTTGTTAAAAGATAACATTCAGAAAAACCTAAAATCATAACTCTGATACAGATAGAAAAGAAAAAAATGTTAAAGATTTTATTTAACTCATTCAGTGAGGGAACCAGGCAGATGTTTTGTTTTGTTTTGAGAGAGTCTCGCTCTGTTGCCTGGGTTACAGTGCCGTGGCATCAGCCTAGCTCACAGCAACCTCAAACTCCTGGGCTCAAGCAATCCTCCTGCCTCAGCCTCCCGAGTAGCTGGGACTACAGGCATGCGCCACCATGCCCGGCTAATTTTTTCCATTTTTATTAGAGATGGGGTCTCACTCTTGCTCAGGCTAGTCTC
>CAUYSK010115449.1:0-107958 GCA_963575035.1 Avahi laniger
CATGCACAAAGAGTGCAATGTGCACCACCCAAATGATGGACATAATTGAAACTCGGACTTAGGGAGGGAGGTGGGGACAAGGGCAACATATGTAACAGAAACATCTGTACCCCCATAATATGCTGAAATAAATAAAAAAAATTAAAAAAAAAAAAAAAGAATTATCTGGCTGTGAGGATCTGGCCCCAGCTTAATTTGAAGCAGCAACTCCACGGCTATGTATCGATTCATGCATAAAAATCAGGCTGCCCTGCTCAGCCAATGTGCTGGGTTACTTGACATTTTAATAAACAAACAAACAAACAGGTTGTCATGAAATATCCTTTGTAATTACAAACACAAGAAATTTTATGAGGTGCAAGTGGGTGTTAAATGGTTCAGCAAAGCAAACCCCGAGAAGTTGGTGTGCTGTGAAATGAGGAGAGTTTAGAAAAATTTAATCTACCAAAAGATCATCACCATTTGTTTCAAAGATTTGACATTTTTTAATATTTTTTCAGTTCTCTAGTTTGGGAAATACAAAGAAGTTTGAATTTGTTTTTATATAAGCAGCTTGTATAGGCTACCATCCAATATTATGGCAACTTTAAAATTTTGAGGGGCAAAAACAACTGTTTAGAAGTTTAATTTTTAAAAAGATATGCAAAAGTTCTGAGTATGTTAACTTATGGTACACAGGAAATTACTAACTAGTTAGTTCAGTTTAATTAATTAGATATTTACTCAGTGGCTATTATGTACTTAGTTCTAGGCTATGTACTATTTCAAAAATTAATATTATATATATTTCCCTGTCTGCGCTTCATGAGGAGCAAAATTTTAGAAATTATTTAATGTGGAAAACTTTTTTAAAAACACTAGATATGTGTTTTAAAGTTCCAAATTGATTTTGATCAAGTACCTAAAATGTGATGTAGACCAAGAAACAAGGATAGGTGGGAATAGGAATGTTTCTGTTGTCAAAAAAGATAAAAATGAGCAATATGAGTGATTTACAAATATTTGTGACCCAGAAAATTTGTAGAATTTTGACAGATAAAGAATTTTGGCAGATTAAAGCAGAAATGAATGGTTCATAGCAGAGAAGAGCTACCAGTGAATTCATCAATTATATCCCTGATTATCCTTTTGAAAGCATATATGTATCATGCATTTGTCATTGGTAAGGTTAATGAATCAGTTAATATCTTCCAATGATTTGTAAATAGTAGATTATTCATTTCTTGTTATGTATATTATTCTAGTTTTTGCCTTAATTAATAAGCAGCTGTTCTTCTCAGGACTGATGGCAATTATGGATGATATTAGACAGTATTTCTTCACACTAACTCTCTTTATACTTATGGCAGTACTAATTACTTGATTTGTGGGGTCCAGTGCAAAATGAATATGGGGTCCGATTGCTCAAAAATTATTAAGAATTTCAAGATGGTGGCAGCAGAGCACCAAATTAAGCATGGAACCTAGGGCAACTATGTAAGTCTCACACCCATGAAGCTAGTCCTGTCAATGAAGATAGTCAATTACTGTAAATTAACTGTATTTAAGGCTAAACTTTTAAATCCAGACACAATCTCCTAATAAGTTTATCATAGCTGACCACTTAATGACATACATAGACATATGTATACATCTGTACAATATTTATCTAGTGTTATATTTGCACAGACACATATATGATTAAAATATGTAAAACAAAGTTCTGGAAACTTCTGATATGATAGCCTTTGACAAATTAACTAGGAAAACATCAATTGCCGCAATCCGTAAATAATATTAGACATCATTCAACAAATATACTCTCCGTACCTTGTCCATGCCAGATAGTGTTCATGGTGTGAAGGGACAACAGAGAACAGAATACACAGGGTACCTGCTCTCAGAGAGCTTTCATACTATTGAATTTCTGAAATTTTCACTAAGTTGCTCAGGCTTAGTTTGCATTTTTGCTTTCTTATTGAAACTCCTGGCCTCCTGGCTTTATTAAGACCAGAAGCTAAAGTATCAAAAGTTAGCTATTCTTGTCACTATTTAGAACTGAGTAAACTGGGACTCTTCAGAAAAGCATGTGCTAAAATCCTGTCCTTGAGAGATTTTCAAGATGAAGACACTCCTATTGAGTACTTCCCATGGAGGCCAAAAGGCTCACCCGCTTACAGCAATTCATGCGACTAGGAGAGAGCCCCCTCATCTTTGGTCAGAGAGCAGCTATCCGAATCCTGAGTGACACAGGATTGCCCTGAAAGTGAACAGCATCCATCTTGCAAAAATCAACAACCCTTCCTTTTCGACCTTCCAAAGAATGTACTGGTCTGGTTTGGCCTTTCTGTGCCACATTCCATTCCAGAACCCCAGCTCAAATGTTCTCAAGGACTGACCAGAGATTCCTCCTCCTTTCTCTGGGCTGGTACAACTTGACCGCTGCCTGACATCAAGGTCAACTGGAGACTGGGAACAGTTATGTAACTGCGTTGTAAATTGAATTAGGGCTGTGCATGAGCCCGGACCAAATAACCAGGGCAGCTCCAGGCAAGAGCAGTAACACGTCCCCCAGAGACAGTATTGGAGGAACAGCTCACTGTGAAAGGAAATAATGTATCACGGGGAAAAACAAAACCATCTTTCCCCAGTCCCTTCAAAGCCGTGCAATCTGCTGCCCTGTCACGTGGGGAGTGAGAAGGAGGCACTAAATGCAGAGGGAGCTGGTGTCAGTATGGCAGGCAGGCATTAGAAAACGACAACGTACTTAGTACACACACACAGAATGAGAAAAAATATTTTTAATATCACAACAGACACCACCCATAGAAGAGAAATAAGAAAGCTTACTCATGGAGAGGAAAAGAGCCTCTGGCAGTGGCCCGTGGACTGTTGAATGAGCAAGAGACACGTGACCAGCCTCCTCTGCCAGTGACCAGTTGTTCTAGAGAGGATGCATGCAACAGGTGAGAGCTGAAACACCTTTTGACACCTCTGGTGACCCAGGACACGTTCCCCCCAAGTCATGCAAGATAAAGGGAAACATAGTGAATTGTGTTCATGGGCAAATAAATACAACTTGAGATAACTTTTAAAAAGAAAAAAGGCACTGGGACCACGTCATGACCTTGATCTATGCTAACATGACCATCTTCAGGACCAGATGAGGGGAGGTAGAAGGAGGGAAAGCTGAACTCTTGGACTATGTAGTCACAGTGATAGAACTGAATCATAGCTCCATCTCTTACCAAGCGCTTGACGTGTGGCCAGATTCTTAAACCCCTCGCAAGTTCCGCCTTCCTCATCTGTAAAAAGAAGTAAGTTAAGATTAGATGAGTTAATAGATGTAAAGGTACTTAGCGTAGCACTTGGAAAACAGTAAGTGCTCAATCAATGTTAACTGATACTGTTGAGTATCGTGCCATTCACTATGCTAGGCCCTGGATATGGTGGTGACCAGCAGCTGCTCTCATGGCTCTTACATGAAACAAGAAAACAAGAAAATGAGATAAGTGCAGATTGTGATGAGTGCTATGGAGGAAATAAACAGGGCAATACAATAGAGAGAAAATGACTCCCTGAGGAGGTGACAGTTAAGCTGAGACTTGAGCAATTGGCAAGGGGAGAGGGTAGCAAGGAGAGGAAAAGTAAGTGAAGAGTCCCTGCAGCAAAAAGGGCTTACTATGTCCAAAAGTGAAATGAAGACTAGAGAGATCTGACAATAGTAACAGGACCCTTGGCTATGGGGCTCACCTCGTACAGGGGGAGAAAGGCAAGAGCCATCTCCTGCAAATACGTTTCATCCATTGATTTACACTGGACCTGAAGAACATGCTGGAATGGAAGTCTGTTCACCCATTGGGGTACAGTCATCAAATGCATCAGATGGATTGAGGTGACCCCAACAAGGGAAGGACAACTTTAAAAAGTAAATCCATTCGTTCCAGCTCTATTCACAACAGCCAAGATATGGGAGCAACTGAAGCGTTCATCGACAGATGAATGGATAAAGAAAGACAGCATATATACACAATGGAATACTATACAGCCTTTAAAAAAATTCTGTCACTCACGACATTATGGGTGGAACAGGAGGACATCATGCTAAGTGAAATGAGCCTGGCGCAGAATGAAAAATAGTGTATGATCTCTCTTCACATGGAATCTAAAACAGTCAATCTCATAGAAACAGACAGTAGAAAGGTGGTTACCAGAGACTCGGGGGCAGTGCTGGGGGAAAAGGAAGATGTTGATCAAAGGGTACAAATTTCAGTTAGACTTGAGGGATAAGTTTTAGTGGTCTATTACACTGCATGGTGACCACAGTTAATGATAATGTATATTTGGAAATTGCTAAAAGAATAAACAGATTTTTAATGTTCTCACCACAAAAACAGGATTAGTTAGCGAGGTGATGGATATGTTAATTAGCTTGGTTGAATATTTCTACAATGTGTACATAGATCAAAATATCACATTCTATTCCATAAATATATGCAATTACTATTTGTCAATTAAAAATAAACTTTAAAAAAGGACTGTACATTTTTAAAAAAGTGAATTCAAACCAGATGCAAGCCTGAGCATTGAGAGAGAGATAGTAATGAAAGTACTCTGGGGGAGAGTGAAGGGTCCAGGGTAAATGTGGTAGGGGACACCGAAAGTCATCCTGACCCAGGCATCTTCGTGTTGTGTTTGCTCACCTGGAATAAAGTAGGTATGTCTATCAAAAGAAGCATAACATTAAATTCTGTGCACAATGGGACTCAAGCTTCCTTACTGGAGACCCCTTCCCAGCACCTAGCTAAGCTTAAAACTGGAGTGTCCCCTGCTCACTGTGCAAGAGCAGTAGCAAGATCTCCAGCCCTGAGGCTCAGCCATCATGCTCCAGTGTCATTGCTTTCTGCACCACAAATTCGCAGCTATGTAAAAGCAGCCATCACAACTATAAAAATATAGTTTTAAGAATAAAGTTTTAACTTCAGAGACTCCAAAACACTGGACACGCTGACCAGCATTGGCAAGAAATGGCAAAGACTCATTCAAGCACACAGATGTGTATGCCCAGAGATTCCTGGAAGTATTCAGAGAGGGCTCTGTAAGACTAGCATTCCCACAGTTAAGCAGGTGGGAGTTTAAAACCACTATACACATTTGTGTACTAATGTTAAAGGGTAGTCACATTGGAGACAATTTTAAATATAACCATAAATTCATATTTGAACTGAGAATCATTAGATGGATGAAACTATAGGCTATCTAATACTGCTTAGAAAACAAGCGATTTTCTAATCTCTCTTTCAGTGTGTTTTCTTATTGGACTTTCTAGAAAGTGATAATGAGAAGAAAGGCTGATATTTACAAAATAGACCAGAAGTGTAGGAGCTGAACTCTCAAAATTTTAACTGAGTTATACAGAGATGACCAGAATGAATATCATTTCACTTCTAATAGAAACCCTCCACCCTCCACCCAAATCCTGTGAGATGAATTGAACATATGAGACCAGCTCTTGCTCTTGCTTCTAAAATTGCATCACTGGGCATTGTTTAGCAGGTACTTTTGGTCCCCAGACCTCAATGAATATGCTTCCTCTCATAAACCAGCATATATACAGATGATTATTAGATTAAATTATCAAATTTTTGAGAGCTGAAATCTGTTTAATTCATCCTGGTGTCAAATAATATTTGCTGAATGAATGGATTTGTTTCACACTCTACATTGTAGTCACAAATCCCTTTCATTATTTTTTTTGACTTTTTGAAATACCAGATGAGACAGCGAGTATTATTATCCTCATTTAATAAACAAAATTTGTCTCAGAGAGGTTAAGGGACAGACTCAAAATATCGCTATTAGGGAATGGCAGAGCCAGAATGGAATCCAAATTTTCTGCTGCAAAATGTTCTATTTTTTCCACAGGGTTCAGACACTTGTCATCTACCCAGTGGAAATGACCATGACAATTCACCTACACCATTCAAAGATATTTACATTTTATTCTTCACCCCTCATCTTCCTGCTCCTTTCCAAAACAGAACAATGCACTGATCACTAAATATGATGTAACAAGGATAGCTCAGAGCCAGAAATAAGGAGATTCAAGTTTTTCTATAGTGTCTTTAAAATGCCAAAAATAAGGTACAGGATGTGTCATTATTCCTAGAGGAGCTTACAGTCTAACCTCCTCATTGTTTGGTGGCCTAATAAAGCAAACTCCTCCTTTAGATGCCTGAAATGCTGGCCAGGTTGCTGAAGGGCTCTCCAGAGGTAAACAGTGGTCTGAGCAAGCCATACCACTCTCCGAGTATGTTTTCTTATCTGTGAACTCATCCGGTTCTAAACTAAACTGAATCAATGGATTTACAATCATTTCTTACATTTCCTCATTGTTTCCATGTGACGGTTAATTTTATGTGTCAACTTGACTAGGTTACAGGATACCCAGATAGTTGGATAAACATTATTCTGGGTGTGTCTGTGGTGGTGTTTTTGGATGCAATTAATATTTTTATGGATAGACCAGGTAAAGCCAATTGCCTTCCCCAATGTGAGTGGGACTTATTTAATCCATTGGAAGATTAAGAAGAATAAAAAGCATTCATTTTAAGCATCTCTCTCTCTCTCTCTCTCCCTTTCTCTCCTTCCCCCTTCCTCTCCCTCCCTTCCTACCTGACTGTCTTTGAACCGGAACATAGGTTTTCTTCTACCTTTGGACTTGGACTTAAACATACACCAATGGTTCTTCTGGTTCTCTGGCCTTAGACTCTGACTGGAACTACACCATCAACTCTCCTGGGTCTCCAGTTTGCCAACTGCAGGTCTTGGGACTTCTCAGCCTCCATAACCTTGGGAGCCAATTCCTTATAATAACATATGACTTTCCCCTGGTCTATGGCCTTTTCCCAGCTCCAGACAAACAACCTTCTATAAACTCCAGGATGCCCCATCAACACCCTGTGTAGACCCTGCAAATTTCAACCCTGAAGCAAAGCAGGAAATGTTATGGAGACATGCTAAATGTTGCACTACTCCCTGAGGCCTTTTCTTCATTCAGATTTTCAAGAGGGGTTGGATGCACTCTTAAAGCTTAATTGGACAACAGCTTTTCTACTTCTTGGTGGGATCCTGCCAGTGCTTTAAGCAATGAGAAGGCAGGTCACTTCCAAGTTCATGTGGTAAATTCCGGGAAAAGTGGGAGAAAGGAAAGAAAGGCTTAGTCTTATAGGGTGTGATTTAATTTTAAAAATGCTTATGCTGCTTTTTAAAAGAATATCCATTTGACTGGATTTCTTTCCTGCTGACAAAAGAGGCAATTGCAGTATATAAAATAAATCTGATTAAAACTCTTTCTCTGTTCCTGTCAAGGTAATAGATGCAGACCCCAGGAACAGAGCACATTTGGATTCCTAGCGTGTGCAAATGATTGTTTATGTGACATCTGGTGCCAAGACCCACAGAAGGCTCCCGTACTGCCCTGTAACAGTAACGAGAATGAAAAGCTTTTCCTTAGGCATAAAAAGTTTATTTCTTATTCTCTTTCACAGTGGTAGCTATTACTTTGTAATTTTGCTGGCATTTTGTTGGCAGCCAAAAATAACAGAAATAATATTCCTTGCTTACGATGCACAGTTCTGATTCATTTTGTTTAGCTTAAGTCGCCCCATATAATAAAGGTGGCAGCTGCTAGACCATATGTATAGGTCTAAACTAGAGCAAGATCCTTTAAGCGAGTCCTTAATCGGAAAGGCAGAGCAAGTTCAAACCTTTTCCATTCCTTTATCTTAGCAGGGTTTTTAGAACACAGCAAATAGCAAGAAATGAATCCAGCTTTAGTAATTATCACTGACTTCTCTTCTTCTCAGCCTCCAACTGAGTGCACAGCCTCTTTTAGGCCAGCCAAGAATCATTTTGTACAATCCTATCTGCACATTGTCATCTTGACAGTGGGAGATCGTGAGTCGTAGACACAGGCCCAGGTGTTAGGCCCGAGCTAAGCAAGTGTGTTGAGAATGGATGCAGTCTCCCAGGATCCGGGATGGCTGTGAGGAGCCTCCATGAGCCAGGGACCATGGTTTAGTCAAAGCATTAAGTCAGAAATTTAGGCAGACTCACAAAGATCAGGGTATTTACAGACACCAATTATCAAGAGAAGTGGCAGGCTTGAGACCAGAAGGCACAAATGCCAAAAGACACAGTAGTACAGGTTGCTAAAGATCTAAGCAGGCGGTCACAAGTTAGGGGATCCGTGGTAGCCAATAGAGCACCACAAAGGCCACGTGAGCAGGGTGTGGCTTCTATATCAGAAGACAAAGGACTTTCACATGCTTCTCTTAAACGAAGAAAAAATACCCATGTGTGACTTGCCCAGAGCCTTCCGATGCAAACAAGCAACTTCGATCACTGATAAGAGATGGCATTGAGTGCGGAAATACATTCCTGAAAATGTAAAGCATAAATTCTTGCCTTCTTCACTTGAAACAGGTAGTGAGTAACTAAGTTACAAAGAAGCTTAAACACTAAAACGCTCTGGCTTACATTGAATGTGGCCATTTTTACAGGTAAGAAAATCGAGACCCAGATAAATGCACTGACTTCTCCAAGGAAGCAGAGCCAGGAACAGAATAGAAGGCTTCTAGGCCACTGATTCTTCCAATGTTTGACACTGTTTAAGAGGCAGAGCCAGCTAGACTGGTCCTGCTAATTCAGGATCCTTTATTTTCTCTGTCCAGGGGAGGATTCGCCCGCACTCCAAGGGCTTTGAGTTTGCCTGTGGGGGGCTTATTTTTCCCATGCTTTGTTAGTGGGGAGGTCAGGGTGGGCACTCTCAGTCATCACCAAATCTCCATTCCTGTGGATCCAGGCCTCTTTTACGGCACTCCGAGGCCTAGTGTGAAGCCCGGCCGTAAAGAGCCTGTGAGTTGTGCTCAAGACAGTGAGTTTCAGATGTCATGGGTGTTCCCAGTACTAGAGAAAGTGGTAGAAAATGGTCCAGACACAGCAAGTGCTCGCTGAACAGACAGAAGTAACAGATAAAGTTTCTTTATTAGGTACAGTGATTACGGTTTTGCAAGATAGGCAGTTAGCAGCTAAAGAGATGTAGAGAGACTTTATGGATAATGTTGAGTGATAAAATAATAGTGATGATGATGACGAGGAGAATGATAATGATACTGGCAGTGCACAAAGTGCATTCTCAGCATCTTGCACAGTACCTGGCCCTGCACAGATGCATAATTAATATTATGGAATTGAACAAACTCAATTGTTGCCCATGACCTATAACCTATAACCGTGACCCATGACCATGCCAGGGATGGTGTAAGATTGGTGGGAATTTCACTTCGCTGGGTGAGGACTAGCACAGACTTGACATAAACTGTGGTTTGGCACTCATCCATTCTTACCTTGTTCATTTTTTAAGGCACGTAGTTTTTGCCTCATTGATTTTCACTGTTCATCAAGTTCCATTAGCCTGTTCATTAGTGATGGCTTCATTCCCTTCCCACATTCTGTCTTCTGAACGACAGACACTTCTTTGTGTTAGTGCTGCACTTAGCACTGGCCACGATCGCTGGGTATCGATGGAATGTGGCCTCACCAGCAGGGCCTGCTGCTGGCAAGCAGCCCCTTCTGTATCGCACAGGTACCCGCAGGAAGGAGACAGCAGTTTTATCACAAAGAACGTCAGGTTGTCACACTGATAGTATATTAATAGTTCCTCTCTCTGTCTCTGTCTCTGTCTCTCTCTCACACACACACCTACAAATTCACTGCTCTCAATATGAACACATTATCATAACCCCAAACCTGTTTTTGCACCTAAATCCATTTTCTCACTGGAACCACACTTCACTTTATCAGCCAAACTAAAAGCTCGGAATCATCACTGACCTTTTGACTCTTTGCTATTCCTACCTCCGATCAGGCACGGAGATCGACCACGCTTCCGCAGACGTAGCTCCTGGGGCCGCCCCTTCCTGTTTTTCTGCTCCTGCTTCTCTAGCCGAGTTACTTACTGTCTTTCACCTGGACTTGAACCCAGCTGCTTTTCTGGGTTCCAGATAGTTCCATCTTTCTGATTCCTCTTCCCTGGGGCAAAGTGAGGATGCAGGGCACCTGTGGAAAAGATGTGGGAAGGCCGACTCCAGGCATGAATGAGAGAGGAGTAACAGCAAACATTTATCAAGAGCATTTAGTGAATACTGTGTGCCAGACACTGATTTATTAATATTTACATTTACCTTAATTCTCATGAAAACCTAAAGGAAGATTCTATAATTATGTCCATTTTCTGGATAAGAGACCCAAGGCCAAGAAATTTTAAGCTATGAGATCACATAGCTAGGAAGTGGCAGAACTGGACTCAAACCCAAGTTTGTCTAACTCTTAGGCCCATGTCATTCCATCACTGTATTCTACCTTTCCAGTGGTTCTAGAACAGAGGTTATCACCCAGAGGGTGTGTTAAAACATAGATTATGGGGTCCTGCACCCAGAGTTTCTGATTCAGTAGGTCTAGGATGAGGCCTGAGAATTTTCAACACCACATGTCTAATCTGTCCCAGGTAACGCTGCTGCTGCTGCCCCAGGGACCACAGGTGGCGATCCTTCACTCTAGATGGCATTTATTTTGGGTACTTTCTCCTTAGGTGCAGCACAAGTGCTCCATCTCTCAGACTTAGGTATCAGATTGGTTTGAGTACTGGATCTGCCACTCAATAGCTCTGTGTCTGGGGGCCACATCATTTAAGTTCACTAAGGTTCCGTGGGCCCTTCTATAGAATGAGGGTGGACTCTACCTTGCAGGGATGTTTGAGGACTGGGAATCATATATTTCAAACTCTTAGCTCTGTGACTGGCACAGGTTAGAACTCAGGAAATGTTAGCTCTTATAAATTTAGAAATATCTGAAATTTATTTTTTTACTATTTTTAAAAATTTTGTTTAACTTTTATTTCTGTTTTGTTTATTTCTACCTCTTTCATTGTCTCTCTCACTGCCTCAGACATTTTACTCTTGAGATTCCTTACATTTGGAATTTCGTTCTCTGATCTTTGCACAGCTCGCTCCTTCTCAACACTCAAGTTTCAGCTGAAATGTACCATCTCAGAGAGGCCTTGAGCTTTCCTCAGGTAGGTCCCCGCATAACCCCCTGGCACTTTCTTTCTCATTGTTTGTTCAGTGGGGATATTTTTAAATACTAATCCAATTTCTGGGACAGTATTAGACCTTTTCAGGCTTTCTATTTCCTCTATAATCCGTTTTAAGTTTTGGTTTTAAAGAAAATTGCCCATTTTCTCTAACTTTTCAAATTTATTGGCATAAACAAATCCATTTTATGACATTAATATCTTCTTATTCTTTACATTATCAATCAGTCTTGTACCCTTTTCCCTTTCTAATATTCTCTGCACCTTCTCTCCTTTTTTTGTTGATCATTCTTGCCAAGGTTTTTCTATTTAATTAGCCCTTAAAGCATCCACTTTCTGGTACGTTTGAACCTCTCAATTATATATTTGTTTTCATTTATTTCTATAGTTTCTTTCATTTCCTCCTTTTTTCTTTCTATCTGACTTCTTAAGTTGAATACTTAGATCTTTAATTATTGGTATTTTTCCATTTCTTCTGTGAACATTTAGAACTCTTAATGTCCCTTGAATATCGCAAATCTCACTCACGTGGCTTGTTTCCTATGTGTCTTTCAATCTATTTGAGCTATTTGAGCGACCAAAAGGGCCTCAGTTCAGACTCAACAGAGGATTTTCCTTGGCTTTGGCCATGTGCCCAGCACTGCCATGCCAGGACCACTGTGTTAATTTCTCGGTTTAGGGTTTCCCAGCTCATGCAGGTGGTATAAACTTAAACCTCAAACCCACACAAGGGCAGGGCTGTGGTGATGAATTTTCAAGAGAAGCCATTTTTTTCTTCCTCCTGGATTTAAAACCAAGACAGAGAAGTTCTCTCATCATCTCCCTTCTGCAGTGGGTGGAATATTTTCTAGCCCACCCTTTTGTGGAGGGGTAGCGCTTCAGGGGCCCTGAATTTGCATGACTTTCCCTTTCTCATGCTTCTCCTTGCACAGGTGCACAGGCTGCATCCTTGTCCCCTCCACTCTGTGTGGCCACTACAACTCCACAGTGGCAGGTGGCCTTAGATTCAGCGCTCAGTATTAGTCTGAACAATTGCTTATTTTTTTATTTTTGGTTATGGAGAGTTGTCCTTACTTTCTTCCTAGTTTGGCTATGCACTAAAAGAAAACTCTATTCTTTTTAAACTGTGTGTTGGGATATAAAAAAGAGGCTATTTAAGACTATTTAATCTACCATATTACTAGAAATTGAAGTGACCGTAGTCACTCTTTAGCACATTACTGTCTTTTATCTTCTCTATAGCACTCAACAATACCTGAATTTATCTTATGTGTTTATGTGTTCATTTTCTCTTCTTCATCGTCCAGTTAAATGTAAGTAGATTGATGATAGGGACTTTATTTTGTCCACGGGTGTACCTTCAGTATCTAGAACAGTTGTTGGCACAAAGTAAGACTCAATCCAAATTTATTGATTGACTGATTGACAAATTATTGAGTATTCATAGATGGATTATGTCCTATGCAAATTTTAAAAATAAATATTTATAAATACCTCTGAGGTATCAAGGTAGAAAATCAGGTTTTCAAATAGCATGTGTAATATAGCCTCCATTATGAAACACATGTGTGCATATGTATTCTTGTGCATGTATGTGTGTGTATTTAAAACTATCTGGAAGGACATATACAAAAAGGTAACCGTTTACCACTGGTTAGTGGGATTTTCCATAATTTTTCTTTCATCCTAATACTTTACACTGAACACATATTACTATATTTGTATAATCAGAGGAGGGGAAAAACATCTTTTAAAAGCCTGAGATATTTGCCACCTTAATTTCAAGGTGCATATTACAGACGATGCTTCATTTTGTTTTTCTTCCTAGGGCCTCAGCCATAAGTTATGTGCATTTGTCTTTCCTTTTCTTGAAAATAAAAATAATCCTTTTTCAGGCTTCATCCCTACTATCATGCTGCACAGTATAAGGTGTTTTGAAAAGATACAACATTAGTATCTTTTAATTTATTACTACACGCACTGCGATTATGTAAGAATCTACTGGAGCTCAACTTAAATCTGTTCTAGATTTGATGTTTTTATCAACTTTAGTTTTGTTACTTTGTTTTATGGGAAGAGAGAGTATCCAAACTATGTCTCATCCTGGCCTGGGAGGAGAAAGGAGATGTTACAGATCCTTTTTCTCTGCAGCCACTGCAGTTTTTGTCAGCATGAACTTTGACTCTATTACATTTTTATGCTTGCGTCACCTATCTTTAAGACTGTTAATTAATCATCTTCCTTCTCAGCTGCCTACCGTTTACAGCAATGATAAAATCAGTAGCTGGGACAGAAAGGTGAGCAAGAGTTAGCTCCTGCCCTTCAATCCCACAGAGGTATTAAAGAATGTAGTAAGGATATGGTGTCATATGTGTTATATGTGAAGTATTCTTTGAATTCAGAGAAAGTGTTTGTTGTTGGATGAATGAAGATGGTGAAGATTAAGCTATCATCTGCCTACTATTTATTTTTCAGCCTTGTCCATCACTCTTGCCACTTTTGTTCTAGCAACACTCAATTTCTCAGTTTTCCACAAACATCAGGCCATATTTTATGCTCTTATTTATACTGTATCCTCTACCTGGAGTTTCCCTTGTTTCATTTTCCAGGCAAATTCCTACTATTCCTTCACAATTTGACACCAACTCCTTCAGGAAATACTTCCTCACTCCCCATCTCCAGGCGGGTTTGTTCTATGCACTCACTCATCCATTCAGTAGGCACTTTTCAAGCTCCTACAACATGCCAATCACTGTGCCCAGCCTAGAGAGATAGCAGTGAAAACAAAGGCCCCACATCCCATGTCCGGTCTAAGAAAGTAACCTTCCTTCAAGTTTGCTTCAGCTCTTTTTAGAGCATGCTCCTGATTTCTTCTCTCCATACTTGAATGAGAAGTAGCATTAACTCGTCAACCCAGCTGACAATGTGTCTATCATGCCCACCTCTACCTCTCTTTGATCAACAAACTTGGTTCTTCCTTATAACTCTGACTCCCATGCATTTCCCATATGTATTTGCAGCCGGGATTGCAGTCCAGAGTGTAACAGTAGAATCTAAACTGCCTGGCATTTCTCAGGCATAATTGGCACATTAAATAATCAAACACCTTTTTTTTTTAACAAAGTTTTCTAAATTCTAAAGGCTGTTTCATTGAACTTTGGAGAGTTTCTCTGCATGGAGGTAGATGTCCTCTGTGAGTCCGAAGGCGACAGGACTTGGTGAGCATGTTCAGATTGCTTCCTAGGTTGTTGCTTGCATGACTGAATAGGTAGTTGTCTGAAATATGGACACTGAAAGAAGACTTGCTTTAATTAGGAGAGTTCGGGGGTGGCATTCTTAAGTTTAGGTTTATTATTATTAAACTTGAGATGTGTCTAGGAATTAAAGAGGGGATGTCAAGTAGGCAGATGGGTATATGAGCTGAAGTACTTGACCTGGAAATTCAGATTTGTGCTTCATCTGCAAATGGGGATAACTGAAGTTATTGGCCTGAATGATACTGGAGAAGAAAGTATTGAGGCACAGAGGAGGGTCTAGCACTCAGCATAGAGAAATCTCAACACTTAATGGCACAGTAGTACAGAATAAGCTTGAGAAGGAGACAGAGAATAAATATCCCAAGAAGTAGGAGAATATTAGATCCCAGAAGCCAAACGTATCAAGGAGTGTGTGGTCAAATCCAAAAGCTGCTGAAAGGTCAGATAAGAAATAAAAAATATTCATTGGATCTAGCAACAAGTAGGTCACTGCTGACCATAGCAAAAAAAATGAGAAGAAGAAGAAAAAAAAAATGATGGTTCTAGAATTCCTATTGGAATGAATTGGAGAGTAAGTGGGAGGTGAAGAAATGAAGCCAGTGAAACCAGACAACTCTTTCTAGGACTTTGGCTATGAAAGAGAATGAGAGAGATAGGCAAGAAATGAATAGAGAGGAGGAATCAAGTAAAAGAACTTTTATGGTTTTGTTTGTTTGTTTTTGCTTTTGCAATGGGAGAGACTCTAGACTGTGTCTAAAAAATTATTCAATATTTTGAAGGGAGATTACTGGGTATACTTTCAGTACAGTGTTAGGCTGTGCCTCCTGCAACAATTTACAACTCTGTAGTGGCAGAGGTTAACGTGGAGATTTTTATCCAGGAGAGACAAATAATTTCAATCCAGAGTGAATAGATTACCAGTGTTCATCATTGAGTTGACTATACATATAACATTTCAAGTGCCCTTTGGACTAGTTTTAACATTTTACCAGCCCCTCCATTAATTAATGAGTTAAATAATGTCATCGTCATGTGCTTGTTTTATATTTGCCTGAGAATTGTTATTTTTATCTTTTTTAAAAATTATACTTTAACAATTATCAAACCAATTTAAAGAGAAAAGTTGAGAGAGCAGATCAAGAACCAGCTTCGTGAAGATGAAGGGAATATATTCAGAAAAATGTAGGCTGCAAAGCAACGTAAAAAAAGAAGACATAGGCACAAATAGAGCTGAGAATAATCTTAGGGGAGACATGAACTTTCCAAACACAAAACCATAATTATTTAGAGTTTAAGTCTGAGGCATATAGAATTTGCATTATGAGTTCATTTAGAAATTCTGGTCAATATTTATTTTAACTGAATAAAGTAAGAAAATATAGAGACTCAGAGAGCAAAAGCTGAGTACTTTAAGGTACCTTCAGATACTTTTGTGAATGAAAATTCAAATGCAATAGATTGGTTTAACTGGTAGTGTTTTTAAATTTCCAAATGAATATATTTATTTCTAGGCAGAATTCAACAAACTTCATGGGAGCAACTCAGTAATTTTGGAGCCTTACCACCTCTTAATGGCTGTTCCTCCAGCTCTCATGTGGGCCATGTTCCACACAGCCCAGGAATGAAGTGGTCATTGTGAAAATAGAGCAGATGTGGTTAAAGGCAGCAGCACACAATACCCCGACTCCCAAAATAAACTTGCTTACATAATATATAAAAACCTCCCAATCAGTCCCTGAGGTTCTCTTGGCAGAACAGCCCATGTCCACCAAGAGGAAATATTCCATTATCCAAGATAAGGCGCTCCACTCTCTTCATTTTTGTCACTCTTGGAATAACTCTTTTTGAACTTCCATCAGAAAGGTCAGTTTTGGCCTCTTTTGCTCCACAGAAATGGTAGTTGTGGGAATCAGATTGGTTCAGCAAAAATAAAAGATTAATTAGTAGTAACTTTATGGCTCAACTATTTTCCCACCCAGAGTCTGATTATCTTGTGAATAGTTTATTCTAAGAAGTCATTGTTCCACTGCTTATTTGAACAATATGTTTTATTCAGAATTGCCCACCTCTTGCTGTGGTCTTTATATTACAAATTCATTTGAGGCAAGTATCTGGTTGTTCACAAATTTTGCTTAGTGTGATGCTCTTTCAAACAGAAAACAAAATTAATGTTTTTTGAGAACAAGAATAGTAATGATGACAAAGACAAGAAGATACAAAAGCAAGTGGGGAATGTTCTGCTGCAGCCCAGGGCAGGAAGACTGCCCATAATCACGGCTGGTGACATGACACTGTTATGGAGGCAGCACTGGGAACAATTGATGGGTTTTGGCACTGCCATCACTAGAAGATGGGCTCTTCCTAACTCTAAATTTCTATGCATTAAAAAGGCCCAGTTAGCATAGAAATGTGGTTACAATGTCTGCCTCATTAAAAAAAGAGAGTGTATACTTTCTTATTGGCTTTTTTCTTTTTTGGTATAAAATCCATACTCCCTTACCATACTTTATCATTTGTTCTTATTATTTGCAATACACGAGGCCAAACTGTTACATGTCTTGCTACACAGTGCTAATGAGAAAACCCTTGGTGAACACCTGCTGCAGCGAAAATCACATGCCCATTAGCCGGCACGTACAGAGCAATTACAGAAGAAATGCATTTAGTGCCAATGACTATTCCTCCAAGGGTGCGCAAAACGGCAGGCAGGAAGTAGGGAGCCCAGACATTTTGATGTACTCCAGAAGAAATGGCTCATCGTAGGTCCATCATCTTTTGCCTGGCAGAGCTCCAATCTGCTTCTATTCCTGGGGCAGAGCTGGGAGGGGAGGGAGCCCAGAGAAGGGTGGTATATGGAGATTGCATGAAGGCTCATTTCCACTCCTATCCCGGTGTCCCTTTGGTAATAGGAACAATAACCACCATTTATGAACATTTACTGTATGCCAGTCTCTGAGCTAAGTGCTTTCTGCACACTAGCTAATTTAATACTTCCAACACTCTGTAACCTCCCGTAAGGGAGCAGCACTGTATAGCCTGGTGTTTCTAAACTGGACACCCGCATCACCAGAGCAGGTACATTCTTAATGGCCATTTGTACCCAGGAGACATTCAAAGTCATGGTGTAAACACACTTCCTCTTCTGGAGGATCACTTATACCTAAACAGAAGGAGGAAAATTGTATTTTTTATTAAAGCAAACAAATACAGTAAGTCTTAACATATCAATAGATTTTAGACACTGTGACTTTTAAGCAAAACAACATGTGATGAAACCAGTTTTACCACAGGTTAATTGACATAAATAAGAGCTAAGTTCTATGGCTTATTTCTAGTCACAAAAACATCACCAAACTTCTAAAGAAAGACCAAAACTAATATTAAATACTGAAATCAGTGTGAGCTATACATACGTTTAAGAAAGATTAATAAAAACAAGTGAGATAATTATTTATCTACTGCCTCAGAGAGTCCCCACTAGAACAATGCCTGGTGGAGCTGCAAGAGCAGGGTCACCACCCTCTAGACCCCAGAATAGTAGGGTCACAGGCTCTGAGCATGCAACCTCAGCCTCGAAAAGCTGTAGGCATTTGACCCTAACCCACGAGGGCAGCCATGTGGGCTGCACCCAGCAAAGCCATGGGGGTAGGACAGCCTGAGGCCTCAGGAGGCCACCCCAGTACCATGTGCCCAGGGTGCAGGGCGTGGGGACAAAGAGATCACTCTGGATCTTTGAGGTGTGATGTCTGCTGTGCTGGGTTTTAGACTTGATTGGGGCTTGTCATTCCTTTCTCTTGGCCTATTCCTCCCATTCCTCCCTTTTGGAATGGGAATGTTTACCAAATGTCTGTTCTACCATTATATCTTGGAAGTAAATTATTTTTGATTTTACAGGCTTATAGCTGGAAGAAACTTGCCTTTGTCTCAGACGAGACTTTGGACTTTTAAGTTGGTGCTGGAACAAGTTCAGACTTTTGGACTATGGGGATAAAATGACTTTGCATGTGAGAAGGGTATGAGTTTGGGGAGCAAGGGGCAGAATGCTATGGTTTGGATGTTTGTCCCCTCCAGACCCCATGTTGAAGTTTGATGCCCAGTGTTGGAGGTGGGGCCTAATGGGACGCATTTGGGTCATGGGGCCAGATCCCTCATGAACAGATTAATGCCATTCCTTGGGCGCGAGTTCTCACTCTAGTAGTTCCATAGTTGTAAAAAGAGGCTGGCACCACCACCAACCCTTAGTTCCTCTCTCCCCATATGATCTCTGCACATGCCAGTTTCTGCTTCCCTTCACTTCTGCCATGAGTGGAAGCAGTCTGAGGCCCTCACCAGGTACAGATGCTGGTGCCACACTTCTTATACAGCCTGCAGAACTGTGAGCCAAATTACCCAGGTATTCCTTTTAGCAACCCAAAACAAACTAAGATGCCTGCTTATTCCAGTTCAGGGTCTCAGTCGGCCAGAGCCTGTCCCATCAGCTCAGGGTGCTAGGCAGAAACCAGCCCTGGACAGGATGCCATCCCAACACAGGGCACACTGACACATCCACACTCACTCAAATTGGGACAGTTTACACACACTGATTCACCTAACGTGTACACCTTTGGGATATGAGAGGTAATGGAGTAAGAGGAGAAAACCCATGTGGACATGGGGACAACGTGCAAACTCTGCACAGTGGCCCCAGTTGGGAGCCAATTTCTTTTATCATCAATGTTATAATCAAACAACGTTGAATGAAGTGATATTATTTGAGGATTTGCCGTATATTATGGAATTAATTGTAACATTGTCATTCATTTTTAAGGTAAATCATGGGACCTTAAAAATTAGCATTTGCATTGAACAATTACATTCTACAACACTAGAAGCTGTAAATCCCACTTCAGCTCCCCACCCTCAACTGATACCACTACGAGGGTTCAAATTCCCTCTTCTGTCCTTAGAACCGCTTCAGTGCAAAAGAGTTAAAAGAACTGGTTTAGTGGGTTAAACATAATCTTTGGAACCTGAGTTCAAAGTTCAGATCCTATCACTACTACTAATCTGCTATCAGCCTAATTATGGGCAAGTTATTTAGCCTCCCTGATCCTCAATTTCCTTATCCATAAAATGGGAATGACATTGCTAACAGAGTTACTGGGAAGATTAAATGAAACAAGTGCGAAGTGTCCAGCACAGTTGATGGCATATCATAAATAATCAATACAGTTTTCTTCCCATCATTCTACACTGAAATCCATCACTTTGATTAGTATGTTTAGCAGAATCAACTGTCCCAACATCACAAAGGCACCCACTTGTCACTGATGTTTTTTGAACCTCTGTTTACACAATCCTTGACAAAATTCAATTAATGGACTTTGCTAGAGAATAGCTAGTGTGAGTTTCAGGCCCTATCTCTGTTTCCTCTCTCACCTCCATCCTTACCTGGCTTTTCTCACTGGTGAGCTGGCATTCCTCCCACCTGCAAGACCGGGGTACTGCTTGCACACTGCAAAACTCACGTCTAGTCACTGGAAATCCCAGAGCAAAGGGCATCTGAGGTACCTGACTGGAAACCCACGGAGACGTAAAGCTGCAAGAGAATTGGAGTTTACCTAGAAAGATGACTTTATCATCTCAGTGGTAATTTGTAAATGGGCACAACTTAGGAGAAAGAAATGACCTTTGGATCTCAGAAATGCCACCTTATTTGGGGCTATTGCAAATTGTTAACTTTCATTTTGTAGAGTCCTCCATTTCTGACTCAGAGTAGAGGGATTCATTAGCTAGTGACAGAGATGTGGAAATTGGATTTGCAAACAAGGACCCACACCTCATCAGCAGGTGCCTCTGCGGAAATTGCATCCCAGTGCTGTGAGCTCTCCTTACACTCACAGAAGTGGTAAAGGGAACAAAGGGCCAGGTGGGCCCCAGGCTATGCCCCATCTCATAGCTCATAGCTCATCTCTGGGAATCCCAGGAGATGGCTGGTTGGGGTGGTATTACTGGCATTACAGAATTGGTGAGGTGTTTTGTCTATTTGTTTGTTTTAATTCAGATTTTATTGTGATAATGGACTGTTGAAGAAAGAGAAAAGCAGGTGCCCCTTGGGAGTTAGTCAACAGCATTGTTTCATGTGATACTTAAGAAAGCATTTCCTTTTTGCTCAGAAGCAGCCAGCTACCCAGGTGGTGCCTGGGTAGAGTTTCCCAGCCAGCACCTTTCTGACCTGGTGAGGAAGCAAGTACCAATTTAGGTCTCTTTATTTCTTCCAACCACCACCTAATTGATGGGCCCCAACCTGATTGTCTCTTTGCTCTTTGTGCTTTTCCCTGGAGAGCACCCTTTGACTGGACTGCAAAAATGGGGCCCAGTAGAGTTGCCTATAACTGGACCAGAAGTTAAACAGAAAGCCATCATGCAAACCTAGGATTTAGGAAGCTAATAAAACCCTTTCTCTATGACAAGTCTAATGGTTCCTTCAGCCAATTGTTAGTTTGAAAAGCTCTTATCAATAGTGAAAATCTAATACCCTTAATATACACAGTTGGAGTTGATATGCCTTTAAAATTCTCTTATCATGTGGATTTTTACTTCTCAGCACATTATCAACCCAATAGGAAGAACTGTTAAAAAAAACTGTCTGCAAATCCATTAACCCTGAGAAACAAAGTATAGGGTCTGCCATCAGCCATCATTGTTAACTGTGCAGTTTGTGTTCCCAAAGTACTTTTTTCTCTGTTCAGTGAGCTAAAAGTTTCAGGACTACCCTGTGAGAAGGGGCGCTGATGTCATAATGGTCATTATCTTCATTTTCTCCATAAAATGTCAAAAAAGAAAGCCGGTATGCTACAGGTCCCAGAGCCTCTGCTTGAACTTGGCCTTGAACCCTTAGACCTCAGAGCAAGAAGCAAGAGGCTGGGACTTACCTTCCTACCTTTTACCACTAAGCCAGCCACTCGCCCCCTGAAGTGGGCTCTTCTCTTAACTCTATCTGCCCACTTTTACCGTCTCTTATTTGCACATGTTGATTAAATCCTACTTTAGAAGAGATGAGAGGGAAAGAGAGAACTTAAGAGAAAATAGTCATAAGTCATTATGTCCTCACCGGATGAAAGGAAAATAAAGAAAAATTTATAAATTCTTTTTTTCAGATGAGTTGAAATAATGTCCCTGTGGCTTGAACAGCAAGAAAAGGAAAATATTCCCCTTTCAATGGGCACTTCCTCTACTTTAGGCTGGCAAGAAATGCTTCAATAACAGGTTGTACAAAATGTTACTTCAAAGACCTCAAGTTGGCACTTTGGAAACTCTTGCCACAAACTGCATCCAAAAATGATTTAACTTCCCCCAGTCAGTGATGTGTACAAATGGCGCACACGCCACTAACCACACATGCACGCAATGTATGAATTCCCACATTCCTCATTTCTCGTTCCAACCCGAGAATATTTTTTCCAGAGCTAAAAAGAAATGAATCAAGTTTCTAAAAGGATATATGTGAAAATGCCAAATAAAAAATGAGAATCAGATGTTTTTAAAGGCGGGGCCTGAAGTGCTTTGCCGAGATGTTCTGCACCCTAATAGCCATCGAATCCTGTGGACACAGAGGTTATTGTGCCTGGCAGGAGGAGGAGAGTAGTCGAAGGTTCTTTAAAGTAGCTATGAAACAGCTACATCTTCTGAAGGGACGGCACTGCAGCCCATTTCTTGTGGGCATAGCATCCACGCGGCACCAGATATTTTTCTGTATTGTCGCTGCTATACTTCCAGCTGGTGGGACTCTTGAGAAAGAAAGAAATGAATCCCCTGAAACCATGACTGGGCCCAGAAAAAAAAATGTATTTTTTTCAGCCTAGTGCATTAATAGACTCACAAAAAGATTTATTGGGAACACAGAGTGGTGGGAAGGTAATATTTTACCTCATGATTTTTATTTTGATAAATCCCTGATGTGAATTCCTGTGTTCTGAGCCAGCTTCTCATCAACAGAATTAACAGGTTCTCTGCCATTCCTGTCATAGCACAATATTGATCACAGCAACGTATAGTAAACTTGGCCACCTTCTCTGGAAACTGCTATGCATGGGATGAAGTGGGTTTACCAACAAGATAACTAACTGCCAGCCCTAGGAAAATTCCGCTGATGATGGCCGGGCTGGTTTCATGCACTCCACTTCTTTTGAGTCCCCATACTGGATGAAATTTAGGAAGTCTATTATGGACCAGGAGAATCTCAAAAACCCAGATGAAGTATTCCTCAGAAGCATAGTTTATGAATGCCCCACACACTGTATGGTCTTTGTACTCTTCTCTAAATCTTGAGCTGAATGCTAAATATTTAACTAGGAGCATATCTATACCGTGTAGGCTATTGTCATTTTTTATTTGAATGAAACACTATGATTATTCAAGGGAAAGACAGATTTCAATGGTATCATGGAATGAGAAATGTGATAGGTAGCTAGAACAATAAGTTAGCTATATAGATACACAACATGCCCCATTTTCTCTAAGGAATGGCAGTCTTGACAGGTATTAAGCTATGATCCTTCCATGACATGCATGTCAATAATCTCTGCTTGACTGAGATTAATTAAAGCAAATATCATGACTTAGGTAAATATGAGAACACGGAATTGAAAATAATTGATATCACACAAAAGACTCCATCTCTCCTTTCTTGATGTCCCCAGGAGCACAATACCAAATACTGACAAGTCTCGTGTTGTCCAATGAAATACTCCCATAGTGTGGTTTCTGTGAGAAATATTGGGTCTGCACTACATTATCTCTTTAAGTCAGTTCAAATTGCTTTTGGAACTGCTTTTACCCGTCTTTATTCTTAAAAATACTGAGAGAGTCCTGAAAGAAACATCCTTTCAGCTTTTCAAATAATCCCTTTTTCATTACATCGGGCATTAGAGATCAGAGTGTAGCATGCTTTGAGGCTTGACTTTAGAAACAGTATTAGTAGACAACTAAGAAGAAACACCAATCATCAGTATTGGGCCAAACACTAAAAATTTATCCATATTTTTAAATTTGGTTATAAAAAAGAAATGTAAACTGTCAAAAGGTTTGGGTAATGTCTAACTCTTTGCCATCGAGCACCAGCTTAAAGAAGTTACAAGAAATCCCTTGTGTCTTTAGAGAGCTGCTTTATTATTGCCTTGATCTTACAGATGAGAGCTCAAGTTCAAAGAAGTTAAGTGACTTGTTCCAGGAGTTGTAAAGGAGAACATGTCTCACACACAGATGCACTGCTTAATAGTCTTAACTTTCTCCTTCTATGTGTATCCTTTTCTGAAATCTGTCCTGAGTTTTCCTTGACATGATCTCTCATATTACGCAGGGAATTCTCTCTGAGTGTGGGATGAAAGGCAGGACATACAACATGTACATTTCTGTAACACTGGGGTACCAATACCTACAAAATGTACACATTACATACAAATGAGCAGAACTAGAAGTGCTTTACAATCTATACCATATAAGGTATTAATATGATAATCATCACATGTCTTCATTTGCCAGATGCAATCAAATATAAAAACACATCACTGATTAAATAACTTTTCAGGGAAAAAATAATGTCTGCATTAAATGCACATACCAATTGTAAGATTTCATTGTAAGAAATGTGAAAATATGGAGGTCATATATATTAGAATAAAGAAAATAAGGGATTACAATTATATCTTCCCTACTAAAATGTGTATTGTTTTCAAGATATTCAATTTTTAGAACAAATAATCTATAATTCTCTCTGTAACTAACATTATTGCATTTCCAAAAAAACTTTGGAATAAGAAGAATAAAATAGAAGAGGTCATGTTGCTGGTATTTAGAACTCCTCAGAAGGGGACCATTCCCTGACTCTAAAAGTATAAAAGCAAAATTTGGGTCATCAGCTTTCAGCATACAATGGGAGGAAAATTATGATTCCTTCCAACTCAAAAAATTTATTGTTTTATTAAATTTAAGAATAAAGCAAAAATGCTCCAGTTGACATAATGAATCTGTAATAGTACCAATAATATTACTTACTGATGCCATGGCACATCCCAAGAAATAAAAAAATGTGCTAGTCAACAATCAAATGAAACCAGAGTGGTAGAGGGTAGCTGATGACAACTAAATCACTTTCTCCTGATCCATTATTTTTAGTTAAATCATTTTGCATAACCAACAGGTTTTTCTGCTTAGTAACCCCCTAAGAATTTTAAGGGTTTGCCTAGATTTGACAGAGCCATCATTTGCCACCAAAAATCAGTTCCGTGATGGATTCATTTTAACCTTGAAGATACCAGGATTTTATTAATCTAAACTGCCTACGCTCTTTGTATAATCACATTCAAGCCTGAAAAAGAGAACAACAACAACAAAAAAAATCAATCGGAAAATACAAATCTGAAAAGAATGACAGAAAGTAAGCAAATTGTTCAACCGTTAGAGCAATCTGGAGGTGAACTTGAGGAAGAACTTGGTGTACCGGTCACCTGAAAGGCTTTGGCTTGGTAATGAGGTAAGCAGGCTGTTGGAAAGCTGAGCTCTGAAGAATACATGTGCTCCCCTCCACTCTCTGGGGGTTTGGGCCAGCTAAGATGACAAGCTCTTCACCCTATCCCTCCACGGAGATGCTAAGTCTGACTTGGAGCCCTGGCTGAATACTGGCCATGATTCCTGGAAGGAAATGAAAGAGTCGTTTGCTTCTATTTGGAACTTAATAACATGCTGAAAACATTCAGATTGTGTTGCTGTTGAGGAAGATTGTTATGAGGTGGACAGGGAGGGAAACGAAAGGAGAGAGAAGGAAGACAGCTTTGCAGCATCCTAATGAGTATCTGGTCTGTAACTCTATACCAGGGCCCCTCACACAGGGTGCTGAAAGGATGTTCTAATTACTTGATGCGGAGGGCCCTGCCATTGTCCTTGGCCTTTTTATCGGAAACTCCCAGGTGCAAACCAGAGAGCTGTCAGGTAGCAAGAGTGTCTTGCGGAACAGCGGAAGGCACTATGGAAATGAAGGTAACTGGGCCTGTCATCTAAAATTACAGGGAACGGGGACAAAAGTCAAATCAAACGTTGTCGATTCTTTGCCACTGCTGAGTGCAACCAAGTATATGGAAAGCTAGAATTCTCACTAGCCAAAAAAGAAAAAGAAGGAAAAATATGATCCCATCAGAATAAACCCGATCTTCTCACAGTAGAAAATGGCTCCCCCCCCTTTTTTTTTTTTTTGCAGGTTTTTAGCAAAACCTATTAGAGAGAGACATTGAAGCTTAGATTGGGGATCTTTGTTTAAAGTCCTGCTAGCCAGAGAAATCTTGGTCCAGATGATTGGTAGCTTTTGGCTTAAAATGTTTCTGGAAAAGCCAGGTTTTTCTCAATATTCTCAGGCCTTTGTTTGTCCTTTTTCCCTGGCCTGTAACTTTCAGTGGCATATAAAGGCCAAAGCAGAGAGTGAGGAGCTAGGAGTCCTGAGGTCTTTCCCCATTTCCGGGATGACCTTCAGGCAAGTCAGGAACATGTTCTGAACCTCCATTTCATCACAAGTCAAATGAGGAATCTGAACATAAAATATTTAAGCTTCTTTGCTCTTCCAAAGCTCTGAGTCTTTGATTTATTAACCCTCACCTTAATTGCCTCCTTACTGACATCTTTATCCTCTTCGTAAGGACTACTATCCTGGATTTTCCTCTCCTCCTCCAGCAATAGCATCCAGATTCTTCTGCCTTCTTCCCAGGGACTATTTCTGTATACTCGCTGCTCTCCTCTGCCCTTTTCCAGAGTTATTATCTCAGCGGTGGTGAGAAACATTAAGAGAGGACGCAAATAAAAGCCTGGACAGCGCCAAGGCAGGAGAACCGCCCTGTGCATTTGTCACCCTGTTTGACAGATCCAAGTGCCGACTGCACATGCAGCCACTGTGGCGTGGGAGTGGAGAGACCGAAGCTGATCCTAGCCTGAATCTGTCACCTGCCACCACTGGCCCGGTGACTTTGCTCTGGCACCAAAGAGCTCAGCTCCTTCCTCAGCTGAAGAAAGGGATTGGATCACCTGGCTGAGTTCTCCTCCAGCTCCATAATTTCTTCTGGGACTATCACAGTTTGTACAGCCATGCTTGCTCCAAGCAATCCTGACTGTTTCTTATTGACCTAGTTTGTTTTCATTTCTTCTCGTAAACACATTACAAAATAATTTCTCCTTTTGAAAATCCATCCTAGAGATGTCCTGCTTCATTTAAAAATAGTTAACTTTGTATTTATTAATAAATCTTATCCCAGAGGAGAGCTACCCAGTTGGCTGTCTGGCTCCTTCTTCCATTAACAGATCATTAATAAACAAGTAAATAAGTAACACCAGGCGGACACTGTACTTTGCACAATTCAGTATGTACAACTAGGCTCATGTTGACTCATTGATAAGTGCAGATTTGATTTATTTTGAGAAAAATAAATATTGGTATTATTGGGTGGTGAGAATTGGCCAAATTGAATTGGTGGAAAATCTGAATAAATGGAGGTTTTTTTAAGAATTGTTTTTATTTTCTAGGAATGACAATATGTATTAAGTATCTGCTATATGTCAGATATTATTCTAAGTATTTTTATGTAAAACATATTTAATTTAGTGATGGTTAAGTTAGGACAGGTGATGAAAAAGTGCCAAGTAGGACTCCCTAAATATATTCTACTAATGCAGTGTAGCCGCCTGGAGTATTGTCAAGCATCACAAACTCACATGCTTCCAGGAGCTGGACCATCCACATAAACAAGGGAAGAGAGATGAGTCTGATGCAATAGGAAGTCAAGGGGAGTGTGGAGAACTAGAGAGTTTAGACTCTGGCTGAACATAGCCTTGCTAGATGTGGATATGTTGTACTAAACTTGTGATATTTTCTTTACTAAAACCCAGAAATCTCGCTATGTATGTGGTGTCCCTTCTTATTTCTAGAACACTAGGCAGGCCAGATGACATTCATCTGAGAAACAGGTGCACCTCCCTGGCCTCCAGCTCATGCCCTTTGCTCTCTACTGTTCATTTGTGCATATCACACACCACTGCCCCACAGGTAATCTCCTATTATGTACACAGGGAGGCCCCAGCTTTGGAATGGCTGACACAGGAGCTGAATGGCCACTTTAACTAGGAACTTCTTTCCTCCATCGAGGCCAGAACCTTCTACTACTGAGCAGTCCAGTTAGCCCACATTCCCTGGGGTGGTTTTGCCTTGCCTCTGTTTCTGCCCTATTGCACCATGGCCAGTGAGGGCAGAGGGTTGACAGGTTGTCCTTGAAGATGCAGATTTTTCATCACTGGATGGCTTCCTAAAGCTAAAGGCCATAGCCATCATTGCCATTTGCCAAGAACCTGCTAAGCAACCTCGCCATCCTCCAAGACTTCACTTTTGGAATATACTTCAGAAGACTTGATCCCCCTTTCTCCCCTGAATCTTACAGGAACTACATATATCTCAGTCCCTTTTCCTGCTACCTGGGATCCTCGCTCAAGAACCATGAATTCCCATTCCTCCCTCATGGAACCCTCAATTTGGTTTTCTTCCTCACTCTCTGAGACAGACAAGTCAGAGTGGATTACAGCCAGTGAAAAGGCGCTGCAGTGGGATGGGATTGATGCAGACCCATCTCTCCATAACTAATGTCCAACGCAATATCTTCTTACAGCAACAGTTCGAAACTTGGAAAGCTGGTTCTGAAATACTGTGTGTATGTACCATCCTGAAGCTGGATGAGAGATGAGTGGATTTTTCTACCCAAGTGTATCCATCAAAGGGCAGGGGTTGTGTAATCCCACCATTTTCCCAAACCCTATATACCCTCTGTGAAATTTTTTTTCAAAGATTTATGACTTATCTTAAAAGTATATGAGCAATGTTGCATTCTACTCCTTGCTATCATTACTTAAATTTGAAAATGTCTCAGATCATTTATATACATAAAAATAATTACTCCCCAAAATATAAACCATAATTTATACTGGGATTCTAGTATATTTTTTCCGTTATATGCTATTATATATACTTGGCAGTATATAAACTCTAGACTGAGAACCATGGAAAAATATAATGGGTTAAAATAAACTTTATAGACAAGCCTAAAACTCTAATCATTTTCATGTGTAATATTATTTTCATGGAATTGCATTATGAGTTATAAATACAATTTGAGGCATGCCTCATTCCAAATTTAGAACTTATTACAAATGGGCTATCTTCAACATTCATTCTTTCCATAAGCATTTGTTGAAAAGGTAAAGGAAGTCAGTCTTTATTGAGGGCCAAGAATATGCTCCTTATAGTACTTTAAATATTTTATCTTTTTCAAAATTCAAAGTAATTTTATCTAGTACTAAAAAAAAAAAACTGTCTTTTCACTCACACACTATTGACACCAAATGTGTGGGTTTTCCACATTAAGCAATTCTCTAATTCTCTGTGAGGCACCAACTGTGTGTCCTACAATTGAATCCAGTTTTGAGGCTAACTACCTAGAGTTAGCAGAGACCCCACAGGTTAAGGGCTCAGTCTCACAAGGCTGCTCTCCACTCAGGACTAACCACAAGCAGTGGGCCCTCAGGTTACTCATGCTACTGTCTGATTTAGCTAAAAACTGGGGGTTCCCATGCCCTCCTCCTTAGATTTGGTAATGTGTTATATTGGCTCACAGAACTCAGGGAAATACTTTACTTATGCTTACTGATTTATTATATATAGAGTATATTATATAAAACACAAATGACCAGCCAGATTAAGAGGTACACAGGGCAAGGTTTGGAAGAGTACACAGGGCAGGAGCTTCTATACGCCATGTAGTTGGGGTCTACACACCCCCCCCAGCAGGCGGATTGTTTAGAATTTTTATGAAGGTTCGATTACATGGGTATAATTGATTAAATAATGATTTAATTGGTGATTACCTCAATCTCCAGTCCTCTCCTCCCCAGAGGCTGAAGGTGGAGCTGAAAGTGTCAACCTTTCAATCACAGGATTTGTTCTGCTGGGTTTGTTCACCAACCCTCATCCTGAAGCTATCAACAGGCCCCTACCAGTCATCTCATTAGCATACAAAAAGACACTCATCACTCAGAGAAGTGAAGGTTCTTAGAAGCTCTTGTAACAGGAACAGGGGACTAAGAGCAAATATTATAACAAAATACACTCCTATCACTCAAGGAATTGTTGATATAAGGGTTTTAGGAGTTCTGGGTCAGAAAGTGGGGAAAAAGACCAACTACATATTTTTCTTATTATGTCCCAGGTACTCTATGTATTCATCATTTTACAAATGAGAACACCGAGGCACAGAATGGGGGTGGTGATTGCAAAACCAGCAGAAAGAAGCAGTAGGACAGACCCTAAAAGGAGGGGAAAGTCCATGTTAGAATTAACGTCAATAACTAAGGCAGGGATAACACCAGGTTGTTAAAAATGATTCTCAACCAAAAAATAAGATCCAATAAAATGAAAGCAGAGAGTTCTGAAAAACCAGAGCTTAGAAAATGCAAACAGACATATGTTGTTGTAATAAGTAAAGGGCATATAATTTAGAAGTGAGGTGAAGGAACATCTTACCTTTAAAATGTGCTCTTTTCAGCTCTTCATTAAATGTGTAATAAAATAAAATAAAAAGTCCCAGAGCATTTTTCTTTTAACATTCTGCATTCTTGAAGTGTGCTATAAAATCAAAAACATTTTAATTTGGTTTTTAAAAAATTTTTCTCCAAGAAGAAAAGGGAAACTTTTAATTTATAAAAAGATCACAGTATTATTAAAAGGTAGGAGTTGGTTTCCAATTGCATCTATTAAGTTGTAACTGTCTTCTGGTGTACCCACAGGCTCCTTATTCCAGATGTGACTCTTGGATGTGTTAGGTAGATAATGAGGGATTTCGGGTCTCCTAGGGATGAAAGTGGGTGCTCTTGCCCCTATTTTGGTCCTGCCCCACCCTAATTCTCTATGCCTGGGGGAGGAGAGAATACCCTACGAATCTGCCAATCAGAATAGGGTGTGCTAGCTGCAAAAGAATGCAGAGGACTCTCTAGTCCATGGGCTAAGCCACATGGGTACCATAAAGCCCAGAAAGTGACCTGGAACCCACATGAATAGTTAAGGCTCAGGTCATGTGACTCCCAACTGTCTAATCAAAGTGGTTCCATGGTGACTTCCGAACCACGAGAGAGGTCCCTTTCCAGACACTATAAAATAGGACGTAGACCATAGCCAAGCTCTCTCTCTCTCTTTGCCCTTCCTTTTGCTTGCACTGCTGTGACAATGGATCAGGTCATCATCCATGGCATATGTACCATGCTCTGTAAACCTATGTCTTGCTCTTGTCCTATAATCCTATCTTTCTCTCCTCAATAAACCTCACTTTCTCGCTTGCCTGACTTTGGTGCATCTGGTCATTCTTCAACCATGAACGCACTAAGAACTGACAGTTTCAGACTAAAACCTGACATATGGACTATAGTAAAATCTTAAGCTCCTCCCTTCAGCTGACTGAATGGACCCCCCTCTTGGTCAAGGGAACCCCAGAAATACCTTAAAGCTGAGTTGCTGGCCATCAGAAGGGAGGTCAGACATGCCTCGTCATGTTCCCCTCCGTTCCTGGAGATACATCCTTTGTAACTCATTAATAGGCCTAAAGCTATACAAGATAAAGCTTAAATCACACCTGCAGGTCATCAATTTACTTATCAGATCACTTGAGTCTGGGTATATGTCCAATGGCCTGTCTCTGATTAACAGACTTCCTTATCTTAATTTAGAACATTCCAAGACTTTAGGCAAAGCTTCATTTCTTCGACCAATCACAAATCAAAGAATCTTTAAACCCACATATAATCTGGAATCCCCTGCTTCAAAATGTCCTACCTTTTTGGGCCAAACCAATGTATACCTTTCCATATATTGATCTATGACGTTATGTGTAATTTCTGTCTCCCCAAAGTGTATAAAACTAAACTGTAACTCAACCATGGCGAGATCACTTGCTCCAGATTTCTTGGGCATGACTCTCTGGGCCATGGTCACACATATTTAGCTCAAAGTAAACCTCTTTAAATTATTTTACAGAGTTTGGTTCTTTTGTGTTGACAAGTCCATATTTAATGATAATTTATTCAGTATCTAATAGGTGTCAGAGACTCTCTCAAATGTTATAACAAAAACAGCAATTCTAGGAGATAGGATTTTTTATTCACATTTATAGATGAAGGAACTGAAACTCTGAAGTTAAAAAGTTGATCACCATAGGGAGCAAAGGCTCTTGCGTCTCTAGGATTTGCTGATAAATCACTGACATGAGGCAAGTTGATTAATAGGAGGAAGAAGACATAAATTTATTTTAACATGTATACACAGGAGCCTTCAGAATGAAGATTCAACTCCTCAGTTAGGTACAGAGGTTTTCAAAGAAAGGGAGCTTGAAAGCAGAAAAACAGGTTTTGGGAGGGAAAAAGAGACTTGACTAGCTAGCAAAAGTGGTCTTTTTATGTAAATGAAATCTTATAGGTAGCAGCCCTCAGAAAGAATAGATGGTAAATGTTCTCTGCAATCTTTAAAGGTGTCAGACTATCAGTTAATCTTTTCTAGATCAGGAAAGGATAGACTTGACTTTATTAATACACATCTCTACAGATGTAAATTTCCACTGGCAAAAGACAGCTTTGCAGTGTTACTTCTATCTATGAGACTCCTGGCTGCCATTTCAACATATGTCAAAGAAATGTATTTTGGGGTAAAAATATATCTAATTTCCCTCATCACATAGGTGCTACATGGAGGAAGAACGAAGACTCAAACCCAGGAAAAGTGACATCAAGGTTGGTGCTCTTTTTATTCTCTCAGCTGCTTTTTAAAATGTAAAGTGGCACTTAGATGCTCCAGGAATCTAGATAAAGTTTTGAGGCTCCTTCTTTTTTTATGGTTTTATGAAATCAATAAGGCACTCTCCAGAGGAAAATAATCCTCTCAAATGCTGTGGCTTTTCTAGGAGGCTACAGAAGTTTTCCTTCCCCAGGCTTAGAACAGAATGGTGTCAACAGAGAAGAAGCCAAACTCTGTAAAATAATTTTAAAGAGATTAATTCTGAGCCAAATTTGAGGACCATGACCTGGAGCCACGTCCAAGAAGCCTTGAGCAAGTGGACTCGCTGTGGCTGTGTTACAGTTTGGTTTTATACATTTCAGGGAGACAGGGGTTACAGGTAAAGTCATAATTCAATACGCGGAAGGCAGATATTGGTTTTGGCCCAAAAAGGTGGGCCATCTCGAAGGGGGTGTTGGGTTTAAAGACTCTTTGACTTGTAATTGGTTAAAGACAAGAAGCTTTTGTCTAAAGGCTTGTAATGCTAAGATAAGTAAGCCTGTGAATCAGAGACAAGCCACCAGACATATATTTGTTGAGTAAATCGAGGACCTGCACGTTTGTTTTACATAGCTTTAGGCCTGTTAATGAGTTGCAAAGGATATCTCCAGGAAGGGAGAGGGCCACGGTGAGGTATGTCTGACATCCCTCCTCCTGGCAGAAAATTTAGTTTTAGGATATATCCTTGGCCAACAGGGGGTCCATTCAGTCAGTTGGTTGGAGTTGAGGGGAAACCCTAAGATTTATTTTAGTTCACAGTGGTTTCAAACACCACTTTCCTTCTGACTTGCATTTGCTATACGGTTGTCCTTGTTCTCATCAACATTAATATGGAAATGTTTACTAACCTTAGCCATATTCTAGGCTTTGTGCCAAATATTTAATAGTTCTTAATGAATTTTTCTTTTCCAGTTCATTTTGGCCCTTACCCATAGGCTACTTTATGGTGGGGTTGAATGATTTAGGCTGTGTAAATTTTATGTCATCAGCTAGATCCTGTGGTCTTTGAGTGAAGGGACATATTTTGTTGTTACCAGTGTTAGCCAATAGTTTGCATTTAATTGATACTTTTTAAATGGAAAGTCAGATCATTTAATGAATGCCAAGAAGCACTGGCCTCATGTAGGAATGATCTGTTTATTGCCCTCTTTCTCACATAATGATTCTATTTTCATGCCATTTTCTCAATCTGAAGATGGAGTTGCTTGCCAATAATGCAAACAACTAAGAAGGTGATTAGTAAAAGAAAGGGTGCAGTAGGGTCACAAGTAAACACTTTTGACTTAAAATCAGTCAGCAATTTGGGGCTATGGTAAGAGGAGGGAAGTTCAGCTTTGAAAACACATTTCTTTCAGAGTAACTGCCATTCTCCCAAGTGGATGGAAGAAACATTGTAACTAATGGGTTCTTTCAATGAAAAAAAATACAAATGTAAAGAACTTATGTATAGTCAGTGCACCTTAACTTTGTTGGTGGCTACATCTGTGAAAAACAGGGAACAGTTTTGACCTCTGGGAGTTGTCAGTTTTCAGCTTCTTTTTGACCTTCTCTGAAACAATGTTGATCTTAACCATTTTGGTTCTTGAGTATTCACCCTACCTAATAGCAATCTTTAATTCTTGCAACGGTCTTATTACCCAAAATAGTTAAACATAAGGTGAGAGGGACTCCCAGAATAATGTTAATTGGTTGTGTCCAGCTTTGAATTGTCCGGCTTTAATGAGGAAGCGGGGAAGATGGTGTGAGATAGACACCATTGCTCTCATTCAGCAAGGTCAAGGCTTCTGGGCTGAACACAAAGGAAGACACCTGACAAGGGAAAAGATGGTTTCAGCATCTCTATGGAAACAGACCTCAGGCCCACTAGTTGACACATCACCTTTAAAAAGTAAAGATGTCAGCAAAGCAAGGTCAATGATCTTCACCAGTAAATATGAGAATTTAAAAATCTGTTTGAAAGGCCAAATCAATTCAAGGAGGAAAGAATAGTCTTTATAACAAATGGTGCTGGGACAACTATTAATAGATATCTACAAGCAGAAGAATGAAGCTAGACTTCTCCTTAGAAGAAACGACGGAGTAAAAATATAGGAGTAATAGGCATAATACTTCATGACCTTGGATTAGTCAAAGCATTCTTAAATATGACACCAAAAGCACAAGAAACAAAGGGAAAACAGAGATAAATGGCACTTCTTCAAAATAAAATAACTTTGCCCTTCAAAGAACATCCTTGAGAAAATGAAAAAACCACCCAAGGAATAGGAGAGAAAATATTTACAAAACACATACCTGATAAGGGACCTTTATCTAGACTAAATATGTATCTAGACACCTAAATAACAATTACAACTGAATAATAAAAAGGCAAATAACCCGATTTTAAAATGGGTAAAGGATCTGAACAGATTATTTTCCAAAAAAGATATACAAATGGCCAAAAAGCACATGAAAAGATGCCTAACGTCATTAGCCATCAGGAAAACGCATATCAAAACCACAATGAGAAACCATTGCATGAAAACTAGGATGGCTATAATCAGAAAGATAAATAGTAACAGGTGCTGGTGAAGATGTGGAGAAATGGGAACCCTCATCCATTGCTGGTGGGAATGTAAAGCCATGTAGTTGTGGCTGCTTTAGAAGCATTGTGGCCGTCCCTCAAAAGATTAAACATAAAGTTACTTTATAAACCAGAAATTCCTTCTAGGTATATAACCCAGAGAAATGAAAAAACGTGACCACCCAAGAATGTGTACACAAATGCTCATACTAGCATTGTATATAGTGAGCAAAAAGTAGAAATAACCCAAATGTCCATCAAATGATGAATGAGTAAATAAACGATGGTTTATCCTACAATGAAATATTATTCAGTAATAAAAGGGAATTGAGCATATAATACATGCTACAACATGGATGAGTCTTGAAAATATTACGCAAACAAAAGAAACCAGTAAAAAAGGGCTACATATTATATAACACGATTTATTTGAAATATCCGGAATAGATAAATCTGTAGAGACAAAGAGTAAATTAGTGGTTGTCTAGGGCTGGGTGGAGGGGTAGAGACTATTGGGAATGACTGCTAATGGGTATAGAGTTGAAAGAGATGATGAAAATGTTCTAAAATTAGATTGTGGTGATGACTGAATTGTGGAGAGGGTTGCACAACTCTGTGAATATACTAAAAAACCATTGAGTTGTACATTTTAAATGGGTCAATTGTCTTGTATGCAAATTACAGCTCAATAATTCTGTTAAAAAATCTGTTTGAACTCACTAGAATAATTCATAGCAAAGACTAAATAGTCAGCATAAACAGGAAGGTTTATTTATTTTATTTCACCAGAACTTGTTTTTAAAAAGTTACTTCATATAATTTTTCTTAACCTAATTTAATAATAATTTTCAATTATTTCATTTTAATATTTAAAATATTTAAAAATCATTTCAATTTAAAAATGATTCAATTAAGAAACATTATTAAAAAATCAAAAAGATACAAATAAATGTATTTTAGTTGGTAACATTATATTTGTACATTTTAATAGATATTTTATTAAAATCTTGATTTTGTTAAATATTAATTCATTAAAAATTAGTTTTATAATATTCTTTATTATATTTCATTAAATATTAAAATGTTATAGCTAAAATGTATAAAATATATTATTAAATATGCATTTCATATTTTAATATACAAATATGCCAATATAAGTATACTTTTATTAATATATAAAAATTTGTCTATTTAAATAATGTATTACTGATATCTTATGCATTTTTTTAAATACATTATCACTACATTAAGTACTAGCATAAGACATAAAATGCTTATTTGAAAACAAAAGTATTCTGATATGAATTCTTGGCAAGCAGTTTTGTCTTGTAAAGCAACAAATACAATTTCTGGAAGCAATAAAACTTTTAAAAAGTTATTTATTGTTTGGTCATTGTTTTCTATTTCCATTATCTCAAGAATGCGGACATTGGAATGGAGATTTTTCATAAGGCTCTGTCCACCTACACAAAAGCTTTAGCTGGAATCATCTCATTGCCTTATAAACCTTTCAAAGTCAAGAACTGTCTGTCATGCATTTATTTTATATATGGACCCAGGCATAGACATATAATAGATGTTTAAGTATTTTTTTTTTATTAACTCAATTGCCCAGATCTAATCCTTCAACCATACTCATAACAGCTGGCAAATTTTTAAAATAAAGGGTACCTTCTGGAAAGCATTCAGGATGTATGTAGTATGAGCCTTTAAAATATTTTAAGGAGATCAATATAAAAATGTATGTAAAAGGAAATTGATAGTAGCATAATCCTCTAATAATAACAACTTAGAAATTCATTAAATGGCCATCAATAAAGAATTGACTAAAGTATGGAAGACCCATATAATGGAATATTATACAGTCACCTAAATTCATGTTTGTGAATCATTTAATTTTTTTGAAAACATGACTACTTAAAAAGAAATGAAGGCTAAAACATTACAAAAACAGTATAAGTTCAAGTTTGTTTAATATATACAGATAGATTATAGATAGATAAATAAAAATGCAAAAAGAAAACACTAGAATTATAGCAACATGCAACTAAATTTACTGTGGTATTAGTGTGAAAATAGGCAGGCAGGTATATATATATATATAGAGAGAGAGAGAGAGAGTAGCATAGACAGTCTAGAGATAGATGCCCCTATATTAGAAAAATTAAGATTATTTAGGCACATGAGAAATAGAGAAATTTAAATAATTTGAGGCTGAAGATAGATTTTTAAAGCATAACTCTTAGGAGAAACCATAAAAGGAAATATTGATGGATTTGATTACATAAACATTTATAAAGTATGTCTCTGTCAAATAAAATTAAAAGAAAAATAGCAAGCTATAAAAATAATTTAAAATTATAATTGGAAAAGATTAATATTTTAAAAAGCAAACTATGAAAATATTAAAACAAAAATATTAAAAGGATATATAGGAAGTTCATAACAGAAAAAAAATCTAACAGACAAAAATCTAAAACTTTCAGTTCTAACCATGACAGAGAAAATGGGTATCAAAATCATCCACCAGTTATAAAGAATTATAAAACTGATTAAATATATACTAGTAACTGTTTTCGGGCATTAGGTCACATATGGCACACAGCTGTAATACTTGATAGACGGGAACACAAGATGCATTAAATGTTCACCCTGGCTTCTTATCTGAAGGCCCTTTTCAAACAAGGAAATGGAGTCCCAACCCAGAACAATGATCTCATTCAGATTCAGATCATCAGTCAGAAAAAAAAAAAACAGAGATCAAAATTTTAAGCAGCCAATGTACTTGCAATTTCTGGTGCAAGATATTGGAGGTAAGGGAGCTAAGCATGGAAGCAATCTGACCATAGGAATGACTTTGAGTCTTTGGATGAACACTAAGGCTGCACGCACAGGATGAGAGTCCTGGAGTCCTGGAGGAGAAGCCACAGGGGACTGTGAGTTAAAAGTAGACTTTGAAGGTCCCTTTGATTGGTAAAGATTGGAATTTCAAAAAGCTAGAGTAGAGAGATCTTACTAACTACCATGGCCATTCACTTGCAGTCCCAATAAAATCATGAGAAATAGAGGAGTAAACCTACTCTAGCCATAGGGTAAATGCTCAGCCTAATAAAGCCTAAAAAGTACACTGCAACAGGATAAAAATGATCTTCCAACAAACTAGCTGCTTTACAGAAAAACACTTAATATTCTAGAGAAAGACAACCAAAATCTAGACTGTTGACAATATCCACAATGTTCAGGATGTAATCAAAAAGTTATTAAACAAGAATAAAAGCAGGAAAATGTGACCATAATCAGGAAAAAAAGCAATCAATAAAAACAGACTTAGATATAGCACAGACTTTGAAACAGCTATTATGAATGTGGAGTTATACAGACAGAAAATCTCAGGAAAAAGAAAAAAGAGAAACTATAAAACAGGTAAGCAGAAATTATAAGTATGAAAAATATAATAACTGAAAAGAAAAATTCCCAAGATGGGTAGAATAACAGATTGAACAGTGCTGAAGAAAAGATGAGCTAACTTGAAGGCAGGACACTAAAACTATCCAAATGATCCAAATGGAAGCACAGAAAATAAAAATAAACAGAACTTTAATGACCTGTAGTACAATGAACTACACACATATAATTAGAATCCCACAAGTAGAGAAGGGAGAAATTAGGGCAGAAAAAAATATTGAAAAAACTCATAGGCAAACTCTTCACAAGTATATAAAGACTATAAACCTTCATATCTATGGGTACAATGCACACTATCTGGGTGATGGACATACTTACAACTTTGACTCAAACTGTACAAAAGCAATTTATGTAACCAAAATGTTTGTATCCACATGATATTCTGAAAAAAAAAGTCCAGTGAATCCAACAATAATAGGCCCAATGAAAACTGTACCTAGTACATAGTACATAGTCAAGTTGCTAAAAATAAAAGTAAGACAAAAAATAGAAAGCAATGAAAGGAGGAAAAGTCATTATTACATATTTAAATATAACTTCACATATAGGTGCACAAAAATAATAATGACTACTAATTTCTCTCAGAAATAAAGCAAACCAGAAGAATATAGAATCCCATCTTTAAAGTGCTAAAAAGGAAAAGTTAACATGGAATTCAATATTATTTTTAAAATATTTTATAAAATTGAAAGAAAATAAAGGTATTTTAAAATAAATCCAATAGACAAAATTGAAGAAAATTGTTCAAAAGCAAAAGTGCTCCAAAGGAAATGATGAAGAAAATTCTTCAAGCCGATGGGAAATAATGCCAGTGAAACATTCAGAAATATAATAATAATGTACTGTGGGACTTATAAATCATGATGAATAAAAATATATGCACCAGTAAAATAAAAGGTAAGTGGAAATAAACCAAAGAATAGTGTTGAAAGTTCTTATACTATATGGGAAATAGTATAATCTGAATTCAATTCAGACTAGGATAGTTAAAGATGCATTTTTATAATTCCTAAAGCAAGCACACACATACACCCACACAAAATTATGTAATTAAAAAGACAATAGAGGAGATAAAGTGGAATAATAAAAATAATTGATAATTCAAAGAAGAAAGGAGAGGCAGAATGAATTAAAAAGCCAGATTGGACAAGTAATATATAAATAGCAAAATAATATACTTCAATACAATCATATAAAAAATTACATTGAGCATAAATGGATACAATTTTTCAGTTAGAAGGGAGAGATTCTCAAACTGGATAAATAAAGTAAGCCTCACCTGTACAATGTTTATAACAGATATATTTTTATTACAAAAATATAGATAGGTTAAAAGTAAAAGGTTTGAAAAAATATACCATGTAAAGACTAATCATAAGAAACCTGGAATGCTACATTAATATTAGATAATATACACTTCAAGACAAAGATTATCTTTAGAAAGAAAAATAAACATTAAGAAGACATAACAATCCTAAATGTGCATGGACCTAATAACAAAGCTTCAAAATGTATGAAGCAAAAATTGACAGAACTAAAGGGAAAAATAGCTGCATCCACAGCTATCATTAGATATTTTTAACACGACTTTCTCGGTAATTGATAGAACAAGCACACAAAATACAAACAAGCAAAAAATACCACAATAGTATCTGAACAACACTATCATAAAAGTACCATGCACTAATTGGTTATGCAACTAGAGTTCCTCAACAACACTATCAGACAAATTGATCTGATATTTATAGACCAGTATACTAATCACTTACATGTTAATAATATGTTTCTTTCATGAACATGTATTCTTTTCATGAACATTTGTTTCTTTAGAAGTGTTCATGGAATATTTACAGATTGACCAAATTCTTGATAATAAAATAATATTCAATAAATTGCAAAGGATTGTGGCCTTATCTCAGTATAATTAAATTGGAAATCCATATAAAAATGCAAAAAATTTCCAAATATATAAGAATTAAACAATATACTTACAATCCAGAGGTCGAGAAAAAAATCTCAAGGGAAATTAAAAAACACCTTGAAATGAATAATAATGAAAGCACAACTTCTCAAAATGTATGGTTTGTAGCTAACAAAATGATTACATAAAAATTTATATCACAAGTACATATATTAGAAAAGAATATTTAAAGTCAAAAATCTTAGCTTTCATATTAAAAAGTAAGAAAAGGCAAGCAAATTGAGCTCTAAGTGGTAAGAGGGAAATAATAAAGATAACAAACAAATGACATAGAAAATTGAGAAAATAAAACAAAAATATAATTGATAAACCCTAGAAAGCAGAGAAAGAAAGAGAGAAATAAAAGAGGGTATCACTTATCATTGATAAATTAAAAAGGTAATTAAGAGGTTTCTAAAAAATTTATGCCACTAAATTTGCAATTTTAGATAAAAGTATAAATTTCATTGAAAAACACAACCTCCCCAGACTGACACAATAAAACATACAAAGACAAATTAGAAATCTAAATAGCCCTGTATCTATTCCAGAAATTCAATTTGTAACAATAAAAAAAAAACTTCACAAGGAAAACTTCACACTTGGATGACTTCCATGATGAATTCCAAAAATGCATTTATGAAAGAAAAATACAATTATACACATACTCTGTTCAGAGAATAGAGGAGGGGAGGGTAACTCTCAACTCATATGATGAGGCTGGCATAACCTTGATACTGCAAACAGACAAATACATTGTAAGAAATGGAAAATTGTAGCATAAGAATTCACAAAAATGTAATAGTAAATTGAATCTTGCAATATATAATAAGAATAATACCTCAAGACTAAGAAGGATTTATCTCAGGAATGCAAATTTGGTTTAACATATAAAAACCAATTAATGTTATTCAACATACTATTAATAGAAGAAAAAAGAGTAAAATATGATCATCTCAATAAGTCTAAACTCACTGTCCATTTATGATTTTTTTAAGTCAGCAAACTAGGTATAGAAAAGAGATTTCACAAGCCAATAAGGGGGTCTACAAAAAAACCTTACCGCTAGCATCATACCTAATCATAAATAAAGATTTTTCTCCCTAAAATTGAGAATAAGACAGGAATAAAGTCTCTCCTGTTTCTATTCACAATTGTACTGAAGTTTCTGGACAGTCTGTGAAACAAGAAAAGCAAACAAATTACACTGGTAAAAACTGGCAAAGAAGAAATAAAAATTTTTATTCATGGGCAATATTGTATAGGTAGAAATTTTAAGAAATATGCAAATAAAAAAAGGTTTGCTAGACCTAAGAAGTAAATTTAGTAGTCGTATTTGTTACAAGGCCAATATACAAAAATAAATTGTATTTTATAAACTAGTGGTAAACAAGTGAAAATGAAATAAATATCATTAACAATTTCACTTTAAAAAACTCAGCACATAGGAATAAATGAAAAAGTATAAGATCTCTAGTATGATAACTGAAAAATATTACTGAATTTAAAGACCTAATTAAACAGAGAGACAGACCGTGTTCATGCATTAAAAGCCTCAAAACTTAATAATAGAAGAAAAAAGAGTAAAATATGATCATCTCAAAACTTAGATGGCAATTAATCTCAAATTCATCTACATTTTCAAAAGATCCCAACCAAAATTCCAATAGGTTTTTTGTTTGTTTAGAAATTGGCAAACTAATAGCAAGCTTATATGAAAGTTTAAAGGATCCAGAATATTCAAACTATATTGAAAAAGAGAAGCTAGTTGGATGACTTATTCTACCTCATTAAGTCAGGTGTGTCTTCATATTAAGTCAGGTCTTTACATTAAGATATAATGTAAAGCTACAGAAGTTAAGACAATGTGGAAATGGTAAAAGGAGACGGTAAATGGTAATGTAGAAATAAATCACTGAAAAAGGAGAGAGGGTGCAGAAATCTGAAATTACATTGGAATTATATTGGAATCCTTTAGGATTCCCACTTCGGGCATTCAGTCCTTTGTATAGTCCCTTTTCACACTGTATCAGGACTGGTCTGTGTGATTAAAGGAATATAGCATATGTCGTCTGCAATTTCTATCTGCTGTTTAAACTATTTAGTGAACTTTTAGAGTTATTGCACATTTTAACCTAGAATGTTCACTTGCTTTTCTTCTCCATAGTTTTTTTTACTATTTATTGTTTTTCTTTAGTTCTTTGAATATGTGGTAATAGCTACTTTGAGGTCTTTGCTAAATCCATCACCTGGGCTCACTCAGAATCAGTTTCTAATGATTGCTGTGGTTTTTCCCCCCTCCCTAGAAAATGGGCCACACTTTCATGTTTCTTTGCATATTAGTAATTTTTATTGAAGATTGGACATTGTGGATAATATGTATATAATTCTGTACTATATTTTATAATTCTGAGGTCTGTTGTGGTTTTTATTTTAGTAATTAACATTCTTAAACTTAAATTGCAAAATCTGTCACCACTGCAGTGTGTAGACACTGATGATTCTGCTTCATATTTTTTGAGGGGGTAGGGATGGGGGCACGGTCTGGGTTCAATAAAGATTGTCCCTGCAAATGTATAGCTTGGCAATTAGCCAATTATTTGGGCAGAGGTTATGTTCAGACACATCAAGCCTGTAAATCTCTAATGTTCTGCTGTCTGAACTGTGTGGGTTGTGAATTACAACTGTCTGAACTGTGCGTGAATTGAGGAATAAAAAATAAAAAAAAAAAAAACACAGCAAGTTCACAATTTTCCCAAGGCTTTCAATGTCTCTGGAATCTCTGAAATCATAACTATCTATCAATCTGTGTATTTATGCTTAACTGGAATGTATAGGAGAGATAGCTTCCTCAGGTCTTCTATGTCTCCATTGGGCTTCCAAAATCTTCCTCTTAAATTCTGAGCTTCTCTGCCACCTGCCCTGAACTGTCTTCGCCTCCTCCAGCTGGTTAAGCTGCAGGTTTTCAACACCAAGCTAGAGAGAGGGGGATCAGATTTACTCCAGGAAAGAAGGCCATTAATTGCCATGCTTACCCAGTGTAGTAGTACTTTTCCAGGTGTGAACACTTCTCAAGCTCTTGCCTACTTTTGGTTATTTTCCAATGCACCGAAATGTTTACCTTAAATAATCTTGTCAAATTTTATTCTTGTTTTCTCAGACAGTAATTGCCCAATAACCTCAAGCCACCATTACCAGAAGTAAAGTCTTTATGTACATATTTTCATTTATTAACTAAAATTCTAGGTACTTACTGTAAGGACATAATTTAATAAATGAATACAAAATGAAAAAAATGGAAAAATACATCTAAATGTTCAGCAATTGGTGATTTGCTAAATATTTTGTGATAAGCTATAGAAAACTAATCATACTGTATAGCCACTAAGAAGATACAGATAAAATTAATTGGCTTTGTTTAATATTCATGATATGATATATTGTATTTATATCATTCAAAAATATACTCATTCATTATTTAAGGCTACCATAATATCCTATTAAGAGAATGTTTTTTTTTAATTTATCTAATGGCTAGGATACAGCCAGATTCAAAGAACATATGTACTCAGTAGGTTTCAATCACATATATATTTTTTGTAACTATGAACATATACAGTTTTCCAGAAGTAGATTTTACACTGTTTAGAAATCCAAAACCTATGTGAAAAGACTGTTTATTGTAGTAATGCATGATTGAAACATAAAAGTGAAAAAGATTACCTTTTTATACACAAACATACACAGATACACATATCTCTATGCACAAATGTACCTATCCTGCACCCAAAAATGTGCCTGGTATTGGCGCTAAAATCATGTAGTTATACTGGGCAGCAATAAGAATTGGGCATGAAACTGATTAGCGTTAGAAAAGTGAGCTCAGTGCTGAGGGTGGGTATATGCAGGTAGATATGCATGTATGTGTATGTATATATAATTTTATAAATTTCACACACAAATTAATACCTGCCTGTGTGCATACATATGTATGGATATATTTGTATATATATGTACAGGTAATAAACATGCCCAAGGTTTGCGGCTGGCCATATACATAGGCATCAGTTTAAAAACCGTCAGACCTCAACTGTACAATAACATGTGTTTTGTTTAAATTCATTAAAATTATACTGTTCTGCAGCATTTAGACATGGACATTTGTCACATTTCAGCAGTTTTGACAACCATACTGTAACATTAAACCTAGCATTCCACAAGAGAATAAATACATGATTGAAACTGTAAAAAAAAAATATATACTCATTCATATGTATACATGCTACGAAAAAAGTTTAGAACAACATGAACCAAATGTTAAGATGGTTTAAATTAAGTGGTCAGATTGTGACTGTTTTTTTTAATTAAACTTTTCTGTATTTTCAGAATATTCTGTGATAAACATGTATTATTTTATAATAAAAAAAATGAGTAAATATGTTATGAAAATAGATTACATACATAAACAGTCCCTTTCCCTATGATTCTAGCTCTCAGGTGACTGTCTTCTAGATATGCTTTCCTAAGCATAAGCAGATAAAAATTATCCCTGTTTCTGCTTGAACCTATGGCATAAAAATATCTACAGAATTAATAAATACGGTAAATTAGATAGAATATTTAAAAATGCAATATAAAGAGAATACTAAGTTATTTCCAAATCTTTATAAATCCCAAATTTACATCTCCACCCCAAATCTCTTCTCTAAAATCCAGACCTAATTGATATTTAATATCCCTAATTGGACAGCACCTAAATCCTAGATAACCAAAAGCAATCTCATTTTTTTCCTAAACTTCTTCCTTCTCCTGATTTCCTATTCTTGGTAGATGATATCACAACCCACCCAGTTTCCAAATCCAAAAGCATGGGAGACTTTCTTGACTCTTCCGTCTTTATTACTTCTTATTATATTAATAATTGGTCATCAATTCTTATGGACTCTCTTTTCCTAATACTCTCTGAATCTATCCCTTCATCCCCAGTAGTTCCCAGAAGGACTATTGCCTTATTCAGAATCTTTTCATCTCTTAATTGGAATACAGGAGGTCCTGGGTTATGGAGGAGATAGTTTCTGAGAATGTCTTCCGGTCAGATTTGTATGTAATTGGGATCCCTGATGAACCAGCACATATACAGTAAGAATAATAATAACAATAGTATAATGGCGCGTTGTGGTAATAATGCAGGGTAATACTGTGATAATAATAATACCCCTGTAGTGTAATAACAAGTTACAGAAATTATTGTACTCTCTCCTTAATTTCTATGCTAATAAGAATATTATACTGATTTTGATCTTCTATCCAAATCATTAGTAACCTTTTTCCATTTCAATAACTAATCCACTATACTGCTTAGTAATAGAGCACTGCCTTTCACATGTTCCACTATTCTCACTTTATAAGTGTTCCCATAGTTGAGTGCCTGAAACCTAATGCTTTCCCAGTGAATGATGGCGTCTGGCCTCCCTCTGACTGAGAATGCTTAATTATTTCTGCTTTCGTTTCCATTGGAACCACCTTTCTTTTCATTGCAGGCTCACCTGGCCTTGCAGTGGACTTTGGAGGCATGGTAATAAGGGTAAACACAGACACAAATAAAAAAGTTAAGATGAAAGTGACGCTGTGCATAAGTGACGGTATAAACAATAAGACTAGCCACTAACGTAAAGATGCAGTGCCAAAAGACCACTTATGCCATGCGGGTTTGTTTATATGTGCAGAGGAAATAAGTTCCCTAATTAATAATTTAATTATAATATTTAATTATAAATTATCCTTATGGGGATTCTTGGGAGCCCATTTATAAGCACAAAACACCATAAATTGGGTCGTCCGTAACCCAGGGACTGCCTGTACTCAACTGCCTCCTAACTGGTCCCACTGACTTCAGTTCCCTATTTTTTAATTAATTTTTAATTAAGGTATAATTTACTTACCCATAGATCTTCAGTGCATACATCGTAAGTGTATAGTTTGATCAGTTTTGATATATACAGGCACTCAGATATGTCTAACCTCTATCGAAGAAAAAAGTACATTTTCATCACTCTAAAAAGTTTCCTCATACTTCTTTCCATTAAATTATATCACCACCAGAAGCAACCACTGATCTGATTCTGTTACAATAGATGTTTGGCATATTCTAGAATGTCATATAAAAGGAATCCCATCATATACTTTTTTGCATCTGATTTACTTGGCATTGTATTTTTAAGCATCATTCATGATATCATATTCATCACTAGTTTATTTTTTTGTTTGTTTGAGTAGTCTTCCATTGAAAGAACATGCCTTAATTCATTTATCCAATCTCTATTTAATGGACACTTTGGGCAATTTCCAGTTTTTTTGCAATTATGAATGTTATGAATAAAGCTGATATGGACATTCTTCTATAAGACTTTTTGTTGATATAGGTTTCGTTTTTTGGAGAGGAGATCTAGGATTGGAATTGCTGAGTCACACACTAGATTTTCATTTGCCTTTTAAGAAACTGCTGAAGAGTTTTCCAGTGTGGTTGTACATTTCATACTCCCATCTGCATCGGATAAGAACTCCAGTTACTCCACAACCTCTTCAATGTTAGGTGTTGTCATGCTTTTTTAGGTTAGTCCTTGCACTGGAAGTGTAGTTTCAGGGGTGCATAAAGTGTTGTTAGTATTTCATTTTATCTTTTCTGTTTGCTATGTCTCTTTGCGTTGAATTTTTAGTGGTTACATAAGAGATCTCAATATGTATCTTTAAATTATCAGAATCCATCTCCAAAAGCATTCAATTACTCCACAAAAACATAAAAATCTTACTGTAGTATACTTTCAATTGCAAGCCACCCACCCTTCGAGTTGTCTTATTTCCATATATGCTATAAAAATTGTATTATAGCTTTTAAAATTTTTAAAGTCAATAGACCTTAAAACTTTTTATTGGTATATAAGGATATAATAATTTTTTAAAGGTCCTTTCCATTTTGCAACATTGCAGTCTCCCTTCTGTATTTCTTCTTGCAGAACCTGGTTTCTACCTGTTGTCACGTCTGTGCAGCCAGAGAACTTCCTTCAGCTTTTCTTGAAATGTGGGCCTGCTGGAAATGAGTTCTTCCGATTTTTCGCTTTCTGAAAATGTCTTTTTTTTTTTACTTTTATTTTTGAAGGATATGTTTATTAGAGACAGAGCCTAGGTTTACAGGTTTTTTTTCTTTCCTCATCACTTTAAATGTATATACTTTTTGGCTATTGGCCTCTCTTGTTTCTGGCAAGAAGTCAGCACTCACTCTTCTCAGTTCCCTGTATGTGAAATGTCTTTTTTCTCTGACTGCTTTCAGTTTTTTATTATATAAGCTTTATATTTATCCTAATATACATACTATAATCTAATAATAAAATTTCTAAATGAGAGATATATTTATTTTTTCATTTTTAATTGAAGTGTGAAAATATTTCAGCCCACACATCCCTCAGAAGTACTGTTTTTTGTTTCCATTTATGTGCCTTCTTTTGACAAACATTTTTTAATGTTTTTAAAAGTTATCAAATAATTTGTCTCTATTATTTTATTTTTGGGGTATAGATAATGGAAGATCATAAGCTTTCCTATTTCATACACTGCAGTAGAAAATATAAACTCATCTAATTACAAATAGGAGCTCTAATAAAAGAGACTTCCCCAACTCGAGATAATACAAAATGCAATTATAGAATTTTGAAACTAAATCTTGGACAGTGTTTTAACTCCTAGTGTTTAACAAATTTAGACTCCCTATTTTGTAGTGACAAATTTCATGTCTTTGCCTCTTCAAAGACATTTGATTCTCTATTTGTTGAATATATTTATTAAAGATTCCCAAATGATTTTGAGTTAAATGCAAAAAAATTTGGAAGACTTGGTAAATACCATTGTAAGACATGTATATGTACTGTTTTCAATTTTTTCTTTATCTTTGGTTTTAACAATTTAACAATGATGTGCCTAGGTTTGTTTTTCTTTGTGTCTGTCACACATGGAGTTCTCTAAGCTTCTTGGATCTGGAGCTTAAAATATTTATTAATTTTAGAAAATCTTCAGCCATTTCCTCAAAATATTTTTCTTGTCCATTTTCTTTCATTTTCTTTCTGGAACTCCAATGGCAAGTATATGAGATTGTTTAGTATCATCTCAAACATCTAGGATGTTCTGTTCCATTTGCTATAATTTTCCCTTTTGTATTTCAGTGTTGTAATTACTATTGACTAGTTTTCATGTTTGCTGACTCCTCAGATTACCTAATCCTCAAAAAAAAGATTACCTAATCCAGTCTGTTGTGTAGTGCATTAAAGAAATGATTCATCTCTGATACTATCTTTTCATTTCTAGAATTTCCATCTCTTCTATACTTATCATCTCTTTGCTAAAATTTCTTCACCCATGAGGGTCACCTTTTCCTCTAGATACTTTAACATATTTATGATAGCTATATTAAACTTCCCATCTCATAATTCCTGTATGGCCATCTGTAGATCTGCTACATTGAATGTTTCCTCTCTTGTCAATTGGTCATTTTTTTCCTCTTGTTTGTTTATGTGTCTTATGGTTTTTTTATTGAATGCCAGAAATATGCGAGAACAGCAGGGTCTAAAGTAGATCATATATATGTACAGAAAAGGCACATTTCTTTTTCTTTTGGGTATTAGTGTTGAAGTTTGAGTCAATTTAGTCTGTCTTTGATTTGGGGATGAGTTTTTGCTTAAATTACTTTCAATTCACTATAAAAAAAATTGAGGTTGGGGTTATAACTTTGCTTTAGCAGTGTTTGGGATCTTAATGCCTGAGAATTTGCCTAAATTCCCTGCCCTGTCCTTAAATTTCAACCAGCTCCATAGTTTTGCATTCCAGGGCTTCTCTCTTGGCACTTTTATTCCTCCTCTAGATTCCAAGATCTCTGCCTCCATCAGCAAGGGTCCCAGGGCAGCTGCTCTTCCTCCAGCATAGAGGAGGCGTGGTGTGCCCGTACCCAGGAGTGGCTCTTGCTCTGCTTCTTTACCCTTCCCGCAATGAATGGTCTTTGCCTCGTACTTGCTGCAAGGCTTGGAGTTTGAGAAGCTTTGCCTCAGTTCCTGCGCTTCACTCTCAAAGTGCTGCAGGACCAGCTTGCGTTTGGGAGGGGAACTTTCTCAATTCTCCTGATCAGATCACAAGGTTTCTCATGAGAATACTATGAAGGCCTGTGTAAAAGAGCTTATAGGGTTGGTACAGACTCCTCTTTTGTCTGGGGTTCTCAGGGATTCTGAGCTCTAATACTTAATTCACACTCAGCCCCTAAAAGTTGACTACAAGTTCAGCTGTTTTCTTCTCACCCACATCTATGACTATGTTTTCTTACTCTCTCTGTTCTGCCAAAGATGAAAATAGCCATGGTTCCCATCTATCAGGAGGGACTTGACCCCTTTTGGATTTTAGTTCATTAGATTACTTTGCAATCTCAGCTCTCTGGCAGACTTAAAATGACAAGGATTTTTGCAAATTATCTGGCTTTTTAGTGACCTTCTACATGCTAAATAGAGATTAACTCCCTCTAAATGTTTAAGACAGTTCTCACACTCTTGTCAAAGTGATATTCTAAAATTCTGCCATACAAGTTTTTCTGCTGGAATCTTCTTGATCCACTTATTACCTTCTTCAAAACTACGATCTGTCCCTTTTTCTAGAATGTATAATTTGGAATTGTGCAACCTCACCACTGCTGACATCTGGGGCTAGAAAATTCTTTATTGTGGAGTTTTTTCTTTGCATTGTAGGATGTTATGTTTAAGAGCAACCCAGATCTCTACTCACTAGATGTTAGTTGCATACCACACCCTCTTCCTGACTGTGACAACTGAAACTCCAGACATTCTCCAATGTTGAGAACCATTGGTATAACTTGATCCCTTTTCTGGGACTAGAGTGAGGGGCTGCTCTTACTGGCTTTTGTTCTTGTGTTGTCCAGTGTCCACCTGCTGTGTTATCACTTATTATATTTTCTTGTATTTTCCTGATTTTCTCTCTCTTTCTCTCACGTGTGCGTGCGCACGCGTGCACACACACAACTTGTGTTGTGTCAGAGCCCTCTACTGCACTGAGGAAAGTGAATGCTAAGAGGTGGAGAGGAGGGAGGGGAATAAATGGCTGTGATGATGCAAGTAATTTGGAGAATTTGAAAAGGAACTACAGGTTTTTTGTATTAGAAAAGGGATAGATATAGGGGAAGGGTGTGTGTGCGTGTGTGTGTATTTGTGCATTCATGTGTATGTTGGCGTGGAAGTGCGATTGGGAGGGAATGTCCATCCCTGAGAGGGAAATGGGTTGGAGACAGAGAACTTGGAAAGGTTAATGGGGAAAAGGTTGTGAGGAAAATAAACTCTGACAAATGAAGCAATTATGTGGGCAAATTAGAGAGGTCTAGTCAGGATTCTTGTTGAGTTTTGCCATGTAGGATACAATTTAACATTGTCCTCATAGTATCTGAAAACTCATTACTTTGGTGTTGGATTTGCTCTTTACATTTACAAGGGAAATGTCAGGCCCTGCTTTGAGGTAAACAAGATGCTGATGACAGTCCTAACTAGGTGAGAGTGTGGTATACCGTCACCTGTTCACTGCTTTCTGGGGTTTCTTCCTGTTCCACTGTGAGCTGCTTGAGGGCAAGGAGTATCTCTCCCAGAGGGCAGAGTTTATGGCACACAGTAGGTGCCATATCTGCCATATAGGTGCATGGATGATAATTATCTTCTCTATTAGGAGTGATTAAATGACCAGGGACTATTATTGCCTGAGCTAATGGAGAAAAGTAAAAGTACGTCTCATCCTCAAGTGCCTGGTAAGGACTGGCAGTCTTGGGATATAAAGTAGGAGTGGGAGGAGAAGGAGCAGCAGGAGGAGGAGATAACATTTACTGGGAGTTTACTGACATTTTTCATCAAGTTTAAGATTGAAGAGTGCACCGAAAAAGTCAATTATAATTTTAATATTAATATTAATCATTATTGCTAAGACGCATTCTAATTTCACAAATGTTCAAATATAACACAAAGTTAATATTAAAATTGAAAATACGGTCCATGCCATGCACTCTTCTGAGTAATTTGAATAAGTTAGTCCTTACCACTACCCTGTACAGAAGCTTATGAGATGGCAGAAGGCCCACCAAGTTAGAGTCCTTGGTTTATCCCAGATTATGATGTCCCTGGGAAGCCAAATTCCCCAGATATGATGATATATCCTTTGGTCATTCTAATGGAAAACTGTTTCTGCAAAGCTATGAGGATAGAAGCTGATCCAAAGGATGAGTAGTGGTGACCATAAAGAGCATGTCCTAGAAATAAATAAATGGATGTCTTGTTCAATTTATAACCCTCAAATTGTAGGGCAGGATATAGTTAAAACATTTTAAAGTGCTGAAAAGTCCTTCTATACCAAGACAGCAATTTGAATGCGTGCCATACTGTTTGAATGCTAAGCAAGGCCACATTCCCTTTGCTCTACGGCTATGGAAGGAGGGATATTTCTATACAGAGGGTAGGAGGATGGGAGGAAGCATAGAGAAAGTCTGCTGTTCCTGAGAGGACAGACATCTCAGCACCCTAGAAGTCTTTCCTTTCCTCCCACCTGCACCTCTGTCTCATGTAAGCTTGGGAACATCATGAGGGGAGGGTCAACAAAGATGAAGATTACACAGATTCAAGAGGGAAAGCAGACTAGGGAGATGTGGTCACCTGGATGAGAGAACTCAGCATGGTGGTTACAAGTGTGGAGCCTAAAAATTGCGTTTGAAACCTGGCTCCATCAGTTACCAGCTGGTAACGTGCGTAGCTACTTAGCCTTTCCAAACCTCAGTTTTCTTACCTGTGAAATATGGATGATAATACTACCTTGATGGCATTGTTGTAAAGATTGTTAACCTAGTGATGGCACATAAGTTAAGTGCTCAATAAGAATTAGCTATGGTTATTTTGAGACTTAACAAATTAGCATGTCACAGATAGAGATATAATCCTATGTGCATGGCCGAGCAATGGTCCACATAACCAAGAAAGTGAGGAAGGTAGCTAGGCATGAAAGAAAATATGACTAGCGACATTTTGACATGTGACCAAGAAGCCAAGGCAAAGTCCCCTAAAACAAAGTTCTCACCCTCCGTGGCAGGACACATGTCATGGATAGCCAGGGACAGAATTACAACTGGCTCCCCAGCAATTGCTGATAACCTATAGGCACGTATTGCAATTATGAACATTACCTTTCAGTGGTACACCTGCTGACATCACTGTTTTAGAGAGGTAGTTTCCAACTTTGGCTGTAAGACAGAAGCAGCTGGGGAGCTTTTAAAAATGTGTAGATTTCTAGACCCCACCCCAGACTAATCAAATTAGAATCTTTGGGAGATTTAGGCATCTATATCTAATGGACAGTCAGGACTAAGAACCTTAGAGCAATGATCCTTAAACTAGAGCATGCATTATAACCATGAGAGAGCCTGTGAAAACAGGTTGATGGAATGTGCCCCCAGGGTTTCTGATTCAGTAGATCTGGGGTGAGGCCCAATTGTCAATGCCCTTCAGCCTAAGACGCCAGGAAAACCCCTGTAGTTAAACAAGTTGGTCTTATCAGGTATTGCAGCGAGGGAGAACACACAGCATGGGGAAACATGGGTGTCTCAGTAAGAAGGCATTAATAAGATCCTACTGGAGTATTTGGGCTTTGGTGGAGTGATTAGGAGAGAAGGCTTAAGAAAGCAGATGTTGCTCTAGATTGAGCGCTGTTGGAAAGTGGGGACAATGCTATGATTGGGTGTCTCAGTAAGTTTTATCTGTTGGAAGGGGGGACTAGCAAAAGGATAAACTGTGCTTGCTAAAGAAGCAGCAGCCACACAGTTTGGCCAAGAGAAGGGGTATTTGGCAGTTTATGGGCTGCACAATGACCTTGTTTTTATCTGTGCTTAGATAAAATTGTGAAGTGGCCTTGCTTTGTTTCATTTATCATGGTCTCAGAATAAACTTGTCTAGGGTTGGTATTCTGTGAGACTGTTTGTGTTTAATACAGGAATGTCATGGCCTACTGTGGATGCTATCAAATGCCAGGAACTCCCACACCCCCCAATCTTTCCCCTTTTCCTTTCTTACAAGTTCCAGGTAATGCTAATATTACAGGTCCAAGGATCACCACATTTTGAGAACCACTGCCTAAGAGGATCAAGTGACCCAAGACCTATGTTTGGAATAGGTGCAAAAAAAAAATACATAAATAAATGCAATCTTGAAAAGCAAGGGCACAGAGATTCAAAGGAAAAACAAAAGCAAATTAAGAATAACATGGCCTAGCAGATAGCGTAGCTGACACAGTTTAAAGCAATGCACCAGTTTTAAATGGCTGAATAAGGCAACATCGCCTGGACTGCCCTTCTTCTCCAGCTCCCAGCTGCCTCCTTTCAACAACGTCAAATCTAAGGCCTTTGTGCCTACTGTTTCCTTTGCCTAGCAATTGGTCCATTTTCACCTGATTCTTACTCATTTTTCATATTTCCTTTCAAAATGTCCCTTCTTCAGAAGAGCTTTCCCAGACTCCCCTTAATTAACTTCCTTCCTACCCACTGTCATATCCTCTTCTTTTTCTTCAATGCTCCAATCATAGTTTATAATCAGATATTTACACTTATTAAGGTTGACTTAATTTGTCTGTCCCTCTAAACTGTGAGTTCCTTATGAATAGAGGCCACATCTATGTTGCTGACCATTGCCTCTGTCACTGTCAGGAGAGCACTAGATGGGAAGGACTCACTTCCTTCCCCCACACTGAGTCACAAATAAGTCCCTATTTTCCTCTATCCAGTCTAATCCATACAGATCTTTAAGAAAACTCTTGATTGCTTTGGCTTGACAATGACGCTCTTCTGTGGTTTTCATTGCTTACATAGGTCCCAAAAAATATTTATATTTTTCTTTGGTTATTTTAATAAAAGATTATAAAGTGTTTGATGGAATTTACATGAGCAATGAAACTTGAGTTTCACTTTCTAACCAATCATGATTTGTTATCAAGCCCTCCCTGCCTTGATTTAATCTGATGGTTGTTCTTTCAGTTGCTTTTATGCTAGTAGAGACTAACTTTAAATGAAATTTTTCTTTTGGGCATTTCATTTGTTTGAGACATATTTCTTGAGTTTATTGTTTCAATTAAATGTTCTGACACACTTCCTCTTAACCCCTTTTCTAGGGCTGGGCTTGACACAGCAGCCTTCTTGGCTGTGAATCTGGGATGGAAGAAGATATTTTGCCAGGAATTATATACAGCAGTGCCTCAAAAGTTTTAAATTTCAAGCCAACTTGAGTGCTTTTCAGATATGGTTCACCCAGATCCCAGATTCTGAATGCAAATGTTTCAAAATGCTCATGACATGGTAAGAGAAGATTCCATGGACATCAAACGGTTCTCAATGAACATCATTTTAATGAGTTCATTGTAAATGGAATAGAAACATATGGATTGCATTGTCCTAAAAATACTCAGGGGTTTTAAAATAAAGGCAAGTATGATGCCACGGCACTCACTCCAGTCCGGGCAAAAGAGTGAGACTCTGTCTCAAAAAAAAAAAAAAAGATAAATAAATAAAAATAAAATAAAGGCAAATAAAGAAGTTCTTTGGTGACATGTGTTTTAAGGTTTGCTGAACCAGAGATGTTTGAAAGTTCTCCAAGACATTTATCAAGACTAAAATCCAACTGGCTTCACCCACTCCCTCATGTGTGGTCAATGACTTGAGTAATGCCTACTCTTCCCTTGTGCTCTGAAAGCAAATTGCTCCTTTCCTAAGATGGGGCCCAGCTCACTGTCATTAGTATATACAGATGTGAACAAGCCCCATGCTCCCTGAGCCTCAGGGAACATGTGTTTCCCAAGCAAAGTGGGAAGAGGCACTTCCTCTTCTCTCCACCCCAACACATCACTGCTTCCCCATCCTACATTGTCTCCTAGAGGCTAGCCGCTTCTCTCTTCAGCACCAGAAGGGTATCCTCTGGCTTCCTAGGTGGAGCGGGGCTCCCACACAGGCTTGCAGATCTCAAAACTTGTACTGGCTTGACTGTGCAGATTCTTGCAGGCTGCAGTAGAATGCAGAGCCCCGAGTGTTCTTTAACTTTAGACCTTTGCAGCCAAGTACGCACTCTGTTGCCATGGGAGCCTCCCCTCGTCTGTCCTTTGCCTCCCCAGTACTCATAATTTAACATGTGAGAAGGGCTTTTTTCTATAATTACCCATTGGCTCAGAGGTTTCTTGGGTGGGAGAATTAGGTAGACTATCATTTTGCTCTAATCCTGCTTTTCTTTTTGACTTTTTGTGTGAGCCTGGGCCTTATTTTGCTGTAGTATGTATGTAATATACTTTACCAGAACAATAAAAAAAAAAAAAAGCAAAAAATCCGTTCTGCTGCCCTTGTCTCAGACACCCATCAGAGAGTTTTGTGGCCATATTCTGTAGGCTGTGAAAATCACTAGCCCTCAACAGCTTCAGACAAACTATAATCACCTCTTTTGACAAGGTAAAGTGGACATTTGGGAATCTTTGGAGGCTTCTAAGCACCTGTTTCCTCTTGACTGTTCAGTTTCTCACAACTCCAGCAAGCAACTCTATCTCAGGCTAGACCAAGGAACCGAGAGGTCTGTGTATAAATGTGATCCCTGGAGAAGCCGTTTGGCAGAGGTTTGTCAGCTTTGCTTTCTTTCAGGTGAGCAACGCCAAACACGCAGGGGGTCTTCCCTTACCTGAACAAAGTGACTACCAAAAGGCAGTCAGTGCACACTGGGACATTCATGTACAATTTGTTTTGCTTGTGAGTGTTTGCTTGTGAGTGAGAGAAGAGGCTTAGATTTCTATAGTGCCTTTTTTTTCCCGTTAATCTTTTCTCCTTCTGTTCAACTATTTCTTGCTTTCGAATGCTTTATAACTTATTTTCAAAAATGTCTCAAAATTTTTCTTGGGTCAAGAGGATGAAGCTTAGAGGAAAGGGTGTTGGGCTGTGGGACAGAGGATAAAACTTCGGTTTGGTTGGACAAGAGGCTAGTTATCACTCAGGAAAGTCAAGAAGGACATTTTGGTTCTGAAGTCCTGATCAGCCAGTAGAATGAGACTCATGCTCCATTCTTATCAGAGATAGTTATAAGATGGATCCAGGATGTACAAAAAGCAGAATATGTTTTCCCCACTGGATTCCCTGGAACCTCCTTGTCCCAGCTTCAGTCTTCATTCAGTAAATAAAAGAGAGATGTATATGCTGGGAGTAAAGGGAAACCTGTTCTTGTCCGTGATGGTTAATTTTATGTGTAAACTTCACTGGGTCTTGGGGTGCTCATACATTTGGTAAAAAATTATTTCTGAGTATATCTGTGAAGATTTTTCCTATGTTTGAATCAACAGACTGAGTAAAGAAGATTGCCCTCTGCAATGTAGGTGGGCCCCATCCAATCCACCGAGGGCCCGAATGTAACAAACATGGTGGAGAAAGGGAGAATTCGCTCTCTCTGCCTGACTGCCTGAGTTGGGATGTTGGTCTTCTCCTGTCCTCATACTCTTGGTTCACCATCAGTGCTCCTGGTTTTCAGGCCTTTAGACCTGGACTAGAACTTACACTATTAGTTCTGGTTCACAGGTCTTCAGATTCAGATCAGAACCTCACCACTGCTTTTTCTGGGTCTCCAACTTGCATACAGCAGATCATGGGACTTTTCAGCTTCCATAATCATGTAAGGCAATACCTTGTAATGAATGAATCTCTCTTTCTCTCTCTCTATATATATGTTCATATTCATATTCATATATTCATTCTGTTACTCTGGAGAACACTAACTATCTAATATGGGTGACTGTCCATCTAATATAGGTATATTGGAAGAAAGAGTTAAAAACATTTATCCTTGACATAACATGATCTGTGTTAGCAAAGCAAGCTGAGCTCTCCGGGAGTGAAAGCCTGTCACACACAAAAACTGTGCCCAGAGTCTCTGGCTGTTACCTTTGTTACCATGCACTCTTGAGCTTCCCAAGGTCTCTCCAGACTTTCTGAGGAACACTTGCATAACCTACACTTCCCTGCTGTTTCCTACCATCTGCTGCCGGGCCTCCTGCAGCCACTCCTTCCCTTACCCCCGCTCCTCAACCTCATTCTCCAGCAGTACATCATGCTCATGGCCAATAACAAATTCAATTATCATGAAAAAAAGATGAAAAAATGAAATTCAATTTAACCTGGTAAATGGTTGGATTCAAGACTGCAAAACAGACAATCTTGTATTCAGGCATAGCCCTGAATACAATCTGAAAAAGCCATAAAATGTTCTTTTTATTCCTATTCAAAGAATGACTAGACGAGATTGACTGGGGAACATTCTGGGGACGTTTCTTTCTCCATTGGCAGAGGACAAGGAGGGATGATCTCATAAATTTGTTCCATTGCTAATTTTTATGACTCTCTATGAGAACTTTGGCTTTGTAAGGCTTTACCTCAGGGTAAGCTGTTGTTATTTGTAGGGAAATAGTTTATATAGCCACAAAGCACTGTGAAATATTTGAGTAAGCCAGGCTGCATACATGGAGAGAAAAAAAAAAAAAAAGATCTCATTTTCTCAGTAAACACAACTGTCTTCATAATGCTTTCCTTCGTCTTAGCTCTTGTGACATTTTGAGAAATTACTATGTAATTACCAAAAGTAGTGATGAAAAGGTATCCTTCGTCTTTTTGTTTCTCGCTGCCACCTCTCCCCCTTCCCTCGATAAGATGAACAAACCAGGTTTCACTGGCTGAAATCTATGAAAATTTCAAGTCTGTCTCTAGTACCCTGCTATAGCATTGGTTACCATAAACATGTTTAGTGATATTGGTTCATAACAACCACATGAACGTGGCAAGAACATAAACCCTTTGATACAAATAACAATATTATTAAACTGACATTTCAACTTTTCCTTGATGTGCTTACCATCAAAAGGCAAAATTTAGCAAGCCCTTTCTAGAATTTTCTTTACATGGTTTATCCATAGGTAACTATCATTTCTTTTTGTTTTGCCTACTTTGTCTAACTCTCTTAAATCCTTTTATCCACCTATTTCTCTATAGTAAATGCTTGGATTTTGTCTGACCAAGCTAACTCACTCTGCCCATAATTTCTGGGAACAGCTGCTTCTTCTCCAATATCACATTCACAGCCTGTACAATGGGTGCAACTGGTTCACAAAATATGATGGTGTCACTCCGACCTCACTCCATCCCTTGCACTCACTCTCAGACACTATTGATTGGCCAACAGCGAGCACCTGATTCAACCTGAGCCAGTTGAACACTCTCTCCAGAAAATTTAGATTTCACCTTCTATCTTGTTGGTCTCCTACACAAAGGAGATATAAGATTGCAGACTATTGGTTGGTGAGTTTGTGGGGAAAAATAGAACTGTCTACCACATTGGGAAGGAGAGAAAGTTGATCTACAGGTACAAAAAAGGCAGACAGACTGGGAGAAATTTAAATGAGATGAGGATTGGAGAGATGGGGCCTTGTGAATCCCCAAGGTCCCAGCCTCTGATTCTAGTCCCTTTTGAAGCCTGGCTGCATTCTCACCCTTGAGCCTTATCAGTTACCCTTGTGTCATCATAATAATTTTCTATTTTTGGTTAAGTTTAAATTAGATTGGAGTTAGTTTCTGTTATTTAGGACCCAAAGAGTCTTAACTGATGGATCCTTCCAAATTTCCTCTTATCAGTATACATCAAGTTGCTCGAGCAAATCTGACACTGCTGTAGCGACCACCTGCTCTTCTCAGCCTAGACACTGCTCACCAGCCTTCCAGATGCAGACGTCATCTCATGAACTTGGTAGCTCCTTACTTGCAGTCAAGGCTTCTCATTCCTGAGACTGGTGTTTAGTATTTCCCTGTAGGAGCACAATAAAATGTTGATTGGGTCAAATTATTCTCTGGATGACCTTCAATGCTGCTGATTTATTATCCTCCTTTTCTGTGATTCTCCTATCTTTCTTGTTTTTGTTCAAGCCCAACTATTTTTCCAAAGCCAAGAATTATCTACATAAAAAAAACCTTTGGCATTAATTATCCATCATACTTTCTTTTGTCCTCATTTTCAAACATCAGTTTAACTCAATTCAAGCCCTTTCCTTGATTGCCTCTTTATACCGATCATTTCTGGTTCTCTGCACAATCCCTCGCTAGTCCTCTCACCATACTGCATTGTTTCTGTCCTTGTAGTAGCCTCAGTCTCTACAGCTCAGGAAGAAAGAACACATTAACTACTTATAGACAGCCTAAACACACATGGGCATGCAGGTACACATGAAAAAATGTCCCCACACAAAAAGCATATTAATTTCCAGCATTGAGACTCAGTGAGAGTTCCTACAAAGAGCTTTCACTGAGTTCGAGTCACAGGTAATCAGTTTTTGTGACATAATCTGTGAGTTAGTGAATTCTTACTGGTCTCCATGAAAAGCCTTCTTTGTCCATGTGGTTATTAACGGGCCTGTGAAACTTCATGATAAGATAAAATGATGCCCTAAAACTTCGCTTCTCCACCTCTGGGCAAAATGACTGTCCCCTACCATCTTTCATGGCTGGGTCTGTGGTTTTAATACCTGTGCAACACAGGTTAGAAGGAAACCTGCCATGCAACGGGTCACTTTTTTTCATCAGAGGACTGATGACTTAACATAAAAATTAAAATGTTCAGTGGTATAAAAGACGAAAATGCAGAACATAAGTCATTTCTGAGGTCATATAAGGCTATGAGAATGTGATTTCTAAACACCGGCTCCAATTTTTTCTGGCTACAAAGTGACATTCAGTGTGTGAGACTGCATTTCCAATGGTGAGTTCATCTTTTACTGCCTTTTATCAGCACAAATTATGGTGCAGCAGGTACTGACTTCTCTATAACAGGAGGGGTCAAGTAGATAATTAATGAGAATTAATCTGTAAAAAGGAATAAAATCTCCAGTCCTGGTTTATGACTTGGTTTATTATGCAAGTGTGAAACTTCAAAGGGAGCCAACTCACTTTAATTACATTTTATTATATTTAAGAGCTTTACGGAAATTTTGCTTGCTGCCAAGAAATGCTTCCTAAGCACACTTTCCTCCACAGCAGGCTGCGGGGGCCCCTGTTCCCAGAGAAACTACAGAAGGGAGCCGCCAGCACCTTCCTGCTATCTGAGAAAGAAGGTGCAAACAGCTGCTAGGAGGAACCTTGGCCTCGGGAGTGGCCGAAGATAATCTCCCTCACAGAAAAGGTAAAGCCGAGGGACCCAGCAATAGCCCTTTAAAAACTTTCCAAATTCAAACATTCCCAATGGCAAACTGGAAAGCTTGAGTTTCGAGACAGGTTTTTGGAGGACCAAATACGAGGTGTCAATCCTGTGGTGACCTCAGAGATGGCCACATCTGCCACTTGGAAAAAAACAAACAGAGGAGGGAGCACAGGCATCTCCTTTCGTCGTAGCCTAATGCAGGTCACCTTTCTTAATCGTGTTGGGTCTGACAGTAAGGGAAGAGACCCTTTCTTTAATGACTGCATGGTTTCCTCACCCTCTTATCTTCTGTAGGGCATGAAACTAAGAAGAAAGAATTCTTAGGTTAACATGACTTGGTGTCTGAATTCAGGGCTAAAGGCCAGGCTTCTTCCCATCTGATTCCAGCTCTGGTACTGACTTGTCCCGTGGCCTTGGGCAAAGCTGCTTAGTGACTGTGCTAGGTCTGTCTGCCCATTGCTAAAATGACAGGGATGATGCCATTCTTGCTGACCTCATTGGGACATTGTGCAGACAAGTTGGGAGTTTTATTTTTTCTTCTTTTTTTGGTTAAAAAAAAAGTTTTGAGTTTATTAGAGTTGAAGGGTATGTTTCTGGTGATGCCAGGATGAAGGAATACTCAGCAAAAGGAAAAGTTAAAGGAGAGTTGGTTGATTTATTCGGTATGGTTTCAGATGGTTTAGAGACAGAACCATATATCCAAAGGTGTTTCTGCAAAAGTAAATAAAGGAGTGATATTTAGAAGTAACTTTGTTGTGGGAGGAAATTGCCCTCAGGCTTGAATAGTTTGGTTTTTTCTTTTACCCTTACCAATGGGGTAGCCTCATTGTTTCATAAATGGCAAAATCTAGTGGTCTTGTATAGTCTTTTGTGAATCACAACTCTCTCCTATGACTTTTTACTCTTCCTAGTTATGGGATTATTTCTGCACATGATTTTCTTTTAAAATATCACAGAAGGTACGGAGTAATATTAATGATAAAAGATAGAATCAAACATGAAACTACCTCTTTTCCCAAATTTTATTAACACTTATTGGAATTGTAATCAAAGATGTTTATGTAACTTTAATAATAATTAGAAACCAGAATAATTTTTTTAAAAAAAAGAGATTGCAAATTTTCCATAATTTTTAAAAATGTAACATGAAAGCAAACACTATAAGCAAAGTCAAAACTTTAAAAAAAGTGTCTGCAATTCCTGTCACAAATGAAGGCTTACTCCCTTGTACACAAAGAGCATCTAGAAATCAAAGTGAAAAATTCCGGTGATAATAAAAATACATGGATATGAACAGTTTACATACAGACAAAAGAAGATATAAGTAACCCTAAACAAATGAAAAGAGGTACAACCTCTTTCTCTTATAATAAGAGAAATGCAAATTAACACTGAGAAAGCACTTTACACTTACCATCTTGGGGACAAAATCCCCCAAACAGCATGTTTTGTTGGTGAGACTGTTGGGAAATACTCTCTCGTACATTGCAGGTGGAAATGTGAAATTGACATAACTCGAATGACCTTGAAGGGGAGTTTAGTAAGATTTATCAAAATCACAGATGCCTTCACCCCTGACTCAGAAATCTCATTGCTAAGAATCTTGCCTACAAATATCCCTGTACAGGTACAAAATGATATACAGAGAAAGTTATTCATTGCGACATTGTTTGTAATAGCCAAAGGTTGGAAACCACCCAAGTGACAGCAATAGAGTATTTGGTTGAGTAAAGTATTATACATTCTCAGAATGTAGTAACATGCAGCTATAAAAAAATTAAAAATAAAAAATGAAACAGATTGTTATGTACTAAGATGAAGAGTAGAGAGATCTCTAGGACAAAGTACTTTAAAAATATAAGAGACAGAACAGATATGTAGTATGATACTGTTTGTGTAAGAAAATGGGGTGATAAGAGCATATTTTTTTTTCTTAAAATTACAAAAGAAATATTTTGGAACATAATTCTGGTGCTTCCTTTACTTTTTGATGGTATAAACAAATATTTTGTAAAAATTGTTACCTATAGGAGATGGAGAAAAAGGAGTTAGAGGGTATACTTTTAGTGAGATATTTTCTGTACACAAAACTGAAAATAAATTTTAGTAGTAATAACAGTATTGTTATTTTGAAATGATTTCTCTCATATTTCTTTATATAAAATAAATAAGAAATTATATAAATGTTAAGATTAAAGATTTTTAGAAAATTCTAGTTATAAAATCAAGTTGTTAAGTAAAAACAACACAATATTAAAAATGAACTGGAAATATCAATATGAACTAGTAGTTTAAAAAACGTATTATTTATTATTTAGCACCGAAATTGCCTAAGAATCTAACTCTGAAAGACAGGCAAAAAAGAAAGGAGCATGAGATGTGTCATTCCAGATGTCTAAGGAGAATATCAGAGTGCATAGGGATTGGATGCTGATACTTTGGTTTCAGTTTCTCATAAGGACCCATAGTTGTTTTCCATAGCAATGCAAATTAGCTGGAACTGTTCTTGAAGCTGGTATGTCGGCTTTCCTTTTCCTTCTTACTGATACTAAACAGCAATCATTAAGAAGGCCCTAAAGAAAGTGAATTGTTCAAATGTAGAACCTAGGCAAGTTGTGAAGGGAAATCCGTGCCCCTGCCTGCTCTCCCGGGGCCTGGGCTCTGACTGGCAATTTTTAGTGCTTCTGCTCTGTGCATACATCAAGGGAATTAGATGAACTCAATCTTTTATTTTTCTACTTCTTGCACATGGCACAGATTTAATTTTTAATTCATTAGATAGAAGTGACACATTCTTATTTAAATGCCAGGTAAGGGTCCTCAGAGTCCCTGGAAAAAAGGTAATAAGTGACCTTCTTTGTAGTTTTTTTGTTGGCTAAATAAAGGACAGCAGTGACTTCAAGAGCAGCTCACTGCCAGACAAAGAAATGGATGCAACTCTGTGGAAAGCAATATGGAGATACCTTAAAGAGATACAAGTAGAACTACCATTTGATCCAGCAATCCCATTACTGGGCATCTACCCCAAAGAACAAAAGACACTATATAAAAAAGACACCTGCATCCAAACGTTTATAGCAGCACAATTCACAATTGCAAAGATGTGGAAACAACCCAAGTGTCCATCAATACATGAGTGGATTAATAAAATGTGTATACGTATACCATGAAGTACTATTCAGCTTTAAGAAACAATGGTGATATAGCACCTCTTGTATTCTCCTGGATAGAGCTGGAACCCTTCTACTAAGTGAAGTATGCCAAGAATGGAAAAACAAGCACCACATGTACTCACTATCAAATTGGTATTAACTGATCAACACATAAGTGCACATATAAGAATAACATTTACTGGATGTTGGGTGGGGAGAGGGGGGAGAAGGGGACAGGTATATACATACACAAAGAGTGTGATGGGCACCATCTGGGGGATGGACACGCTTGAAGCTTGGACTTGCAGGGGAGGAGGGACAAGGGCAACACACGTATCCTAAACATCTGTACCCCTATAATTTGCTGAAATAAAAAAATAATAATAAAATAAAAAAAGAAATGGATGGATTTAAAATCAGCATCTTTTAGTTATTTCGAAATATATAATGCATTATTTTTAACTAGAGTTGCCGTATTGTGCTACCGAACACTAGATCTAATTTTCTGTCTAATTGTATTTTTGTACCCACTAACCATACCTTCTTTATTCACCCCCCACCCCACTACCTTCCCCAGCCTCTGGTAACCATCATTCTACTCTTTATCTCCATGAGTTCAATTTTTTTAGCTCCCAATATGTACAATTGTTACATATCCATAATAACTAAAAAAATTTAAAAAACTAGCTTCCTTGGCAGAAGGATTGTTCTTAGATCATTGCTGGGATCTCGGCCCAGAGGGCCGGGTGGTCAAGTGGGCAGAAATGACTGGTATTTGCAGCACTCTGAATTAAATTCAACATCTGATTGATATTTGACCTGGCCAGTTACTATTGCCTAATAACAACATTTCCTTGAGCAAAGGAAAAATTATGCTCTTGTTAGAGACAAGGAGGCCAGGGGCCCAGGGAACATTTGAGCAAAGGGCTTTGAAGATACCTCGAGTAAAGGGTTGCAAAGTAGAGAAGTGAAAGTTAGAAAACAAAGTCTGCTTGTGGGGGGAGGATCCTCAAGTGTACCAAGACCACACCACAGTAGATGGTTTTATGAGAAACCTGCTTAGGCCATTTATTTCACAAATATTTAAGTATCTTCTGAGTGTTAGACACCGTACTAGGAGCTAGGGATACAATGATGGGGAGATGCTGACACAATTCCAGCATTGGTGGAGCTACAAGAGGAGATTGACATGCATTATATTAATATAACAGTGCAAATGTCAAAATCACAACTGTGCCAACTGCCACAAAGGAGAAGTGCTCAGTGCTGTGGGAGGCTAGAGTGGGGATATTCATCTCAGTCAAGAAGGTCAGAGAAGGTGTCTTGAGGAAGCAGCACTTAAGGCGCACCTTGAAGAGGAGGTTGGGTAAAATTCAAGGCAGCCGGAATAACATATGCAAAAGTCCAGAAGAGAGAAGAGCAGGGTTTATTCAAGGGACAGAAAGAAGGCTCTTGACAGGGGGTGGCACAAGAGTGATCTTTACCCTACTAAGAGCAATGGTTCTTTACTTAGCAATGAAGTTGGCCATATTCCAGACACCTCCTCCCTAGAAGCTAGTCCAGGAGCTGCATTACAATGACGACATGACAGGTTGGGGTGCCCGTTATCTATAGCTAACAAAATGTGAGGGTGTGTTTGTCAGTCAACAAAAATTATTTGCATATTTCTTTGTGCTAGGCTCTGAGCTAGGTGCTGGTACTTGAAGATATTCATATTTCTTTAGGTCACATAGTTTTTAATTGGCCTGTGTTCATGAAACATATCATCTGCTTGTATATCCTAATTACTTAATTTTGAAACAGGATTCACAAGAAAAAGGAAGCTTTCTTGAAACCAGAACTGTCATGTTAACATGAGTCATGGGATCCAATCTCATCAAGATATTTTTTCTAGTTTCTTGAGATTTCTGAGCCTGGATTCATAGTCAAGTATAATCCAACTGACAAAGAGAAACCATCTCTTTCTTCCTGATGTAACTCATCCATTAGTTGTGGGACATTCCTTCAACTCTCAAACCCAGCCTATTTTTCCAGAAATGGTTAATACTGGAATTTAAATCCAGAATCCACAGCAGGAATAACTAGATTTTTAAGCCAAAATGTTCCTCTGTTGATGAGCTCTCTATTCTATTGCATTCCACTGAGAATATTGTTAAGAATAAGATCCTTCCATGGTTTCATTGCTCTCTAGTTAGCCTTCTATTCAAGACAGAAATAGTGTGGGCCCCAAAATGTTCAGTCTTGGGAGAATTTCAACTTGATAATGGTTTATCAATATCACAACCAGAATCAAAATGAGTGAAACAGATTTATGACAGATCTAATTCCAATTCTAAAGTGATAAACCATGATTGTGCCCTGATTCTATTTTGACTTATAATTGATTAATTTCCTAGATAAATTGGATGGGTGTTGCTGCCTGCCTTAGCAAATAAGAAGACAAATACCCTTTAGGTAGTTCTGCTTTGCTTAGTAGTTAACACATTCCTGTCTGCCAGTTTCCCCTCGTGGGCCTACAACCATGGAATGTTGACATACAGTGGCTAGAAAATTCCATAGCCTTTGGAACCTCCATACAAATCGCTTAAAAGTGACCTGGTTTGCATGGCAAATTAGTCCTTTTTTTTTCCCCCTCTATCGTTATTTTTGGTTATACCTTGTCAAATTGTCATCTGGCATTAGATTATAGGCTATATATTAATGGTGCTTTCCTGTTAGTATGTGTGCATTAACATGGTATATTAATCTGGTAAATAAATATCACTACCCTTGGTTTCTAATGATAAAGTCTAATTTAGCAAGGACTGGAGACAAATCACTGCAAAGGGACAGAATGAGGTGTCAATTGGTCCCTGTTCTAGCATCTTAAAAGTCCATTGAGGAACAAAAATGAATGCACACAAACCAATTAGAGGGCTACCCTTTTTTTGGTTAGGAACCTACCATCCTTAGAGATTTCATCATATTTGCTTTGAGGCTCCCAAATGAAGATTTCCTCATCCTTACTTGTCTTCACATTCCTACAGTTTTTTTTTCTTTCACATTCCTATAGTTTGAGTTCTGTCCCTATGTCAATATATAACTTCACAAATTGACGCACCCCTGAGCATTTCTTGAGCTAGTAACTTCACAGAAGATTTCAGGAGTCTTAGAGGAGGGTTGCATCGTGAGGGGCACTGCTGCACCCTCCTCACTCCCCCTCTTCTGTCATTCTTCCTCAGCCTCCATCAGCTTCCTCATCAGTGCTCTACAAGTAAACTTATGTCTCTACAGGCAGAAAATAAAATATCTAGTCAAAGGCAATCGGAGCTGTACATCCTTACATAGGATAAACAAGGCCGGAGGGTTGCGAAACCACACCCAACATTCCCTTGAAAGAACATCCAGTTATCTCTTTTGCTCATTTCAAAATCTTTCACAATTTTTCCTGACAACAGATTAGAACATGCCTCAGAGTTGTCCCACCTGAGTGATGAGGAAGGTGGAATATTTATTCATTGATTCCAGTCCCCATTTATTGAGGAGTCTAACACTCTGGCCCTTCCAGATTGCTTTGTGCACGGGCCAAGCATGCTCTCCAGACCATGCCAAAGGCCTCAGGCAGAGTCACAAGTGTTGGCAGGAAGCAACCTTCTGTTCGTAGAGGTGAATGCTGAGGGGAATTGGCGGGCAGAGTGAGAGAGGAGGAGGCAGTAATATTGTCTGCTACATTTGTCTTGTTTATTTGTTGATTGGACGTTTTGTCTGTTTCACATTTCCCAGCAGAATGTAACTTACCTGAGGCCCAGAAAATTTCTCAGTTTTCATGGTTTCCCCTAACACTTAGTCTGCTGTCTAACATTCAATAAATTTTGATGAATATTGTTGAACAATACAGGCCTCAAGCCTTGGACGGGTTGCAGTCCAGATTTAGAGGAAGGGGGTTTGCAGGGAACTTGAAGAGGCCCATACAGTCAGGCTTTGTGTAGTGTCCTAGGACGTCATCAGCACAGTGGATTATGACCAACTTCCCCCACACCAAGTCGTGTTCATATTAAGAACCATGACTCAAGCATTTTAAGTGATCCGTGTAACCAAAAATATTTGTACCCCCATCATGCGTCATACTTTTAAATAAAAAAAAATTGCAAATATAATACCACTAAAAAAAAAAAAAAACAGAGGAACACAAAGTACAGACTCTGCTTTCAACATACTGGAAAATTATCAGTAACACAACATTATACCCTCCACCCACAGCTTAATTACTATGCACTAATTACTCTATATGTTCATGCTCGTACCACTAAGATCTTCACGTATATCTTCCAAGACTCAGAACAAAGGAAGTTTAAAAAGCAGAGAGACATTTTCTGTTGAGCATGCAGTATTCTTATCCAGGACAGATCTTAGAAAAGTCTATGAAAAAGCTAAATTTCATGTAGGCATCACTGAACAGACCCAAGAGATGTACTGGTTTTATTAAGTAGCCAGATGGCTTTCCAGAGTAGCCAGAAGAGCAGACAGGCCCCAGATGACAGATGATGAGGGGCCCTCCCTATGGACATTTTCTGAGACAATGTGTTGACGTTAGGTATGGAATAAATCCATAACTACACTATTCATGCAAATTCTCAAGAAAAGCAGGTGCTATTTACTGACCTTACCCAAATGAAATTTTGCCAGAGAAAATAGCCCAACTCTCTTTTAAATTCAATTTCAGTAGGCTCTTTCCTCTACAAAAAGCAAAACAAAGCAAAAAACCTTTAAAATAAAATTCTAAGCAAAAAACAAAGTGGGGAAAAATATAACTCAAAAATCGTCCTTCGCTTGAAACGATTGACAGATGTCTTGCAGAGATTGAGTATTGTCCAGCTTCTTAGAATCTACTCATTTTAAACAGAGTGCTCATAAAAACATCACTATTGCCAGATTATAAAGGAATATTTTTTAAAACTATAAAAATGAATGCATGCATTTTTATTAATGTCAATATTATGTGTCAATGACATTAAATGGTTTAGAAATTCAAAGAGAATATTGACGATTGGTTAGGTTTTGGTCCTGAGAAGAAACTCTAAGGTTTGTCCCAGGTAATGCCAATGTTCATGTGTATGTATGTGTATACATCTGTTGCATTTTAATAAACACATCTGGATTCTCCAGGAAGAGATGACTTTGAGAATCTAAACTCTCTTCCTCCAGCTAAGTGACTGGTAGAAGGCTGCTACATAGCCACACATAAAAGGGCAGTACATAAGCTGCCCCATCTTCTAGTACAAGGCAAGAGTTTACACTTCGGGATGACTTAGAAATACGCAATCATTCACTCAGGAGTTTTTGAACTACTACTGTGTAGCAGGCATTGGTCAATTTTGGTGTCAAAAAATGTTTTTATGTTCAAAAAGCTTATGTGTTGTCATGGAGTAGGAGTGGAGAGAGTAAGGACATACTTTATAAAACTCTAAGCAGTGAGTGTCTAAAATTGGAGAGAAACATTTTTTGTGGTAAACATACTCTAAGTAAATAGATAAATATATAAAATATAGAAACAGAAGCAAGGAATGTAGTGAAAGGGATTGGGAGAAAATTATGGAAATTTCAAGGCAGCCAACAATCCATCACTTATCAACAAGAACCTCTGGGGCAACTGCCACTTGCTCAAGACTGTGCCAGAGGCCTGTAAAGAAGTTTCAAGTACAATTTCTGCCCTCTGGGACTCCAGGTTGAAGTGAGGATGCATCACTGCATAGACAGCAGATTAGTAAACAGCTCAAAGTACTGTGAAATTAAGAAGAAAACACCACCAGGGTAGAGAAGGAAGATTTGCTGGAGAAAGTGTGTTTGAGAGAGTCTTAATTATAGTAGGAATCAAAGAGCTAGGTTTGGCTCTGGCTACTTCTACTCAAGAGATTAATTATTAATACTTTATTCAGAACCAAATCAACTAGTCTCAGATTCTCGCCTGTTCTAAAAATCAAGCATCTTTACTACTGAGAGTGTGATCGTGATGGGAATTATACGAGGCAGTGTACAGCAGCACTTAGTGTGAAAATAAGAAAGCACATGGCAAATATAAAACGCTGCAGAGTGCGCAACAGTGATCACCTTTCCAGGAGGAAAAGCAGGAAATTGGGATTCTCTCACCATGCCCTGTCTGTGAATTATCACTGCCTGTCAGTGCATGTGAGAAATCTCTTCCTTAAAGCCCTACTTAGCAGAGTGTTTGATTCTCTGCTCATCACACTTGGCAATGAACTGTGCAGCAACTGCATCTCTTTAAGACCCAAATGTCCAGGTGGTGGATATTTTCCTTTCTTCAAGTCTAGGTCAGTGGAGGCCTGATCTGGCAGTTTGAGAACAAGGTCCGCTCTGCTATAATTACTCTGATTGCAGGGCACCTACATTGACAAAAACCATCCTGGAGTGAATGGAAAATGCAGAGCCCATGAGGAATTCATATCACATGTGCAGGGGAGCGGGGAGACATATTGCAAAGTTTTCCCATTATCCAAAGGAACCAAATGCAGCAGTCAGGGCATATTAACACGTAGCTTCCAGGCACGGCAGCCGCAGAGTCCTGAGGGGCTCGTGCGTGGAAAGAACTGACCCTGTGTCACGTAGGAGCACAGGGACGGCAACACGAAAACGAGAGGCCAACACCTGGCTTCTATTTCTGACTCTGCTGCAAACCCTGGCAGTTTCTCCAGAAACTGTAAAGCTGTGGGTTTTAAATTGTTGGGAAAAGTTAGGCTGTGGCTTTCTTTGCCCGTGGGAAAAGAGAGATAATTTTGCTTCTTTTTTTCTTCTTCTTTCTCAAATTACCATCACCATCTTCTCTTCTTGTTTCAAATTTGACCGAGTGCTTTTGGGACAATCTGGAGCTTAGAGAGGAGGACTATTACTTTGACCTTGTGACCCCAAACTCTGTCCTCTATATTCAAAATGAGGTTAGACTGGTTGTTATAAAGCTTCATGCTAGGGCTGGAGATCCCATGACTAGCGTCTGTTTAGGGTACTGACATTGGTCTAGCAGAAAATGTTCCCATTGACAAAGAACATTCTTTCCACTGATAATAGCTCATTAAGAATCAGGCTAATTTAATTCTAAAGAGGATGAATAGGGTTCTAGAAATTTAGATGATTCATAGTTAATGTACCAAGTATCAATCATCCAAGATGTATAGAGACACAGAAGAAAATTCCAGCACCAGTAAAAATATTAAGGTATAGAGTTGTCTCTTTAGGAAGGTCAAAATAAAAAGCCCTGTTCAGCATATATATTTTTAGAAAGCAATACAGTCGGGTCAAGCCCTACCTAACCTTGTCTTTTACTGATGTAAATAAATTGGCCAGATTTGCAATACACTCCATGAGGTTTCACATAGGATATCGGGCAAGGAAGATTTTATCTAGGTAAGCCACCTGGAGAAAAGTGAGAACAGACAGAGACAGGCTTGCAAAAATGAACTCCTTCTGGGCTCATCCCTGAGGGTTTCAGAGGGAGTAACCCATATTAGGTTTGGAGGGCAGCTCAGAAGAAAGGACGGAGCATGACACTAGGAGTGAAAAGCCCTGGCTTCAACTTACTTAAAACCTTGGAGTCTCATCTTCCTCATCTGTAAATTGGGGTAATTACATTCCTGTTTGCACACATCTCCCAGGGCTGCTGCATGGAAGAAGCAAGCTCAGGAACTTCAGTACTTTGGAAAACATTAAGTGCTGTCCACATATATAGAGTCTTATTAAGATAAAAAGAGAGGCTGTAGGATAATTGGTTACTAGAACTGAGTAAAAGCTTGAAGACCCAGGGAAGGGATACCAAAGTTGCTCTGGGACTAAGTCCAGCCAGGGGGATTTCAGAAAAGTCCAGGATCTGTCCTGGGAGTTTGGCTCCCCTGAGTGAATGCTGAGTGGCAGCGCTTCAGCACTCGGGGCACAGTACAGGACAGTTTGGGTTAGCCAGGTGTTGGTGCTCCTCATCCACTGTTTCCAACAATCCTACTCCTTACGAGGTCACTGGTTGCACTGTTGTCACCTCTCCTCTTCCGTCCTGTCCTTCCTAGGATCAAGACTGCAAACAGGAGTGAAATGTCACAATTGTCATCCGATGCAGGTCATAGGGCCAGCAGACCATCCACCTATCACTGCTGAGCCTGCTCCTAACTTTGCTCCAATTGCAGCTTGTTCCTGGCTCCCTACGTCTGCAGAGGGCATGAGGAGAAGCAGCCTATGAGAGGGAGAGCACGAAGAGGCAACCCAGACAAGCTTCATGTCTCAACTTCAAACCCTGCCTTCCCCTCTCTGCTTTGTGGGGCTGCGGCTCTGTGAACCACCACCCGCCCTTCTCACCTGGCTCCCCGCCAGCTCTGCTAATAGGGGTCTAGAGGGTGACCGTAAGCCTGAGAGAGGGAGAAAGTAGAGACTCACTGTTCCTTCTTTGCTACTTGTTCTGGTCTGTGTCATTGCAGCATCTTCTCTTTACCCTGTAGCAGCAATTAAATCAGCCTCATGGCAGCTCTTCAGAAGTCTAAGTCCAGCTCCCATGAGCCTCTCCTCCAAGTCTCTAAACTTCAAAGATACCCAAATTTCCTTTTATTCCTCCAGCCCTACATGTGATAGCTGCCTCCTGCAGTGACTGCCTTCTTGCCTCTCCACTTCTTTAATACAGACAGTCCTCGCTTTGCACCGTTTTGATATGCATGAATTTAACAGCTTAGTGAAATAATGCCAGTCCCTCCAACAACACAATCAGATTTTAGTTACCATGATACATTAACTGGAAATAATTGTATAAAGTACATATTGCATTGCTATCTCTTCAGTCTACACATCTCTACGTAAATAACAGATGTGTATCATGATCAGTGGCCAATCACATCACTTCTTTCCAAACCCATTCGATTGGTCACTGTGCATCTGTTATTCAGTACACATACAGACAGCAAAGCATGTGGCTGTGTTGTGTTCTTGTCTTTCAGTGATAAACCACATAATATTTTATAAAATCAAAAGAGGGAATTGGCCAGCAAAGATGCAAATGCAGTAAAGATATGAAAAGGGATACCACTGGAAGTGAAATTCATACACAACATAAATGGAGTTATAGAAGAAATAGGTGACCATAGGAACATCAACAAAGCTGTCAATTTCAGAGTCGAAAGACTCAGGACATGTAGTCAGAGGAAACCAGTGAATGCAAACTTCACATAAATGAGGAAAGACACTTTGGCATAAAGGATGGGAATGTCCCAGAGAAAGAGATACTGGCAAAAAAAATCACTTTAAAGAAAGTCTAAGAGATATTTCATGACATTGAAGGCAAGAAACACAAATGTTGAAAGCCGATCCAAACTTAGAAAGGAGTGTGACAATTTGCCGAAGCACAGAAAAGATGTTTGCTTAGTATTACAAATTATAAGACAAAAAGAAAGTGGCCAGCACTGTTCTAATTATTCTTGAAAAGGTTTTCAGAAAGATATAAAACATTTTAAATCTCTATGTTTCTAATCTTTTAAATTATGATGTACCAAATATGTTAGTTTTATTATGTTTTTCATTTCCCTACTCATATACAACAGACATGAGATTTTTTAATGCTTTGACAAAAATTTCTAAAGGTCACATAACAATGGCAATTTTCCCATTGACTATTAACATTGCTTTATGTGAGTATAGCCTGCATAATCATTTTTATAGTTCCATACTACCACACAATGCAAAGACTGCTTATTTCTGGTTAACAGTTCTTTATAATAAATTCTCTCTGCTGAAGATGTAGATGTCTACCCCTGACTGGACTTGGATCAATATGCCGACCTATTGGAAATCTTTACCTCTTATCACATTTTCCTGTCTTTTTGCTGTGGGTCAATAGGAAAGGTAGTAACTGAAGAGGCAGAAGACTAGGTTCAAATTCAAGTTCTATTAGTTTCCTGACCATACTTATTTCCTCACATAAAAATAAAGTTGTTAATAAAATCAGCTACCCTAACAGTTGTCGTGAGAACTCAATGACACATGCATGTGAAAGTGCTTAAAGGGATGGAGGTAGACTGAATAATGGCCCCCAAAGATATCCATATTCTCACCCTCAGAACTGTGAATGGTACCTTTTATGGCAAGAGAGTCTTTACAGATATGATTAAATGAAGGATACTGAGGTGGGGAGGTTATTCTGCATTGTCTGGATGGGTCCTAAGTATATCCGTCAGTAGTGTCCTTATAAGAGAGAAGTAGCAGGATATTTGACTACGGAAAAGGAGAGGGCAACGTCATGAGGGAAGCAGAGACTGCAGTGATGTGCTTTGAAGATGAAAGAAGTGGTCACTAGATGCTGAAAAAGGCAAAGAGATAGATTCTTCTCTCAGAGCCTCCAGAAAGAACCAGCCTGGCCAATAACACCTTCACTTTATCTCAGTAAAACAGATGTTGGAATTCTAACCTCCAGACCTATAAGAGAACAAATTTATCATGATTTAACCAACTAAACTTGTGATAATTTGCTATTGCAGCAATAGTAATTAATACAGCTACGTATTTTTGGCATGTTATTACCACACTTGGTGAAAGTGCTAATGAAGCCCTTTTCCACTTAATGTTTTCCTGGGAACTCTTATAATCAGAATTAACATTTTTTGGAAGCACTGGGAATGCTAAATTTGAGGAATATGGACAGCATGTGCCCCATTTGTCAAGTATAACCAAGGAGGACAAAACCCCATCTTGTAAAGGATGTTACATTCCATTTTCAGGTCACATGAATGCATGTGTTGCGTACACATTCATGTGACCTGAAGATCATGCTCATCCAAATGTATTCTCATGAATTCTCTCCAGTAGTGTGAAATGTTCTTTTCTTCTTGTACACCTTTTGCTAAGAACATGGAAATAAACTAATTGAGCCTTTCTTCTTGGCTTCCATTTCAATGTTGTGCCCAAGTGAGAAAAATGCTTTGGACTTGTCCTCCTGTATAACTTTGTGGGAGCTGTCTCCATAGAAGAGAGTGTTCCGGCAATGTTTTATGAAGGCTGAGCTTTGGGACCATTAAGTGACAAGTCTCTATGACTCCCAGCTAAGAAGTTAGAATGACATGTTTGCATCACCAGCAGCGAATGGGTTATGGTTTTGACTAGATGGTCCACAGAATGTCAATTCCTACCTTTGTCTACAGTTTTCATCTCTGCCATTTAGTCATCTGGTTGCTTTAGTTGTTGATTGACATATAAGTGTTTTTTAAGAACTATCCAAAAAAATGAGATCAAGAAAATAATACCATTTATGATAGCATTTTAAAAACCTAGAAATAAATGTAACCAATGAGGTAAAAGATCTCTACAATGAAAACTACAAGACATTGATGAAAGAAATAGAAGAAGACATAAATAAATGACAAAATATTCTGTGTTCATGGATTGGGAGAATTAATATTCTTAAAATGTCCAGACTACCTAAAACAATCTGCAGATTTGATGCTATCCCTATCAAAATTCCAATGGCATTTTCCCCATACATAGAAAAAAATATTAAAGTTCATATGAAACCACAAAAGACCCTAACTAGCCAAAACAGTCTTGAGCAAAAAGAACCAAGCTAGAGGTATCATATTACCTGATTTCAAAAGGTACTATAAAGCTATAGCAACCATAGGAGAGTGGTACTGGCATAAAAACAGACATACAGACCAATGGAATAGAATAGACAGCCCAGAAGTAAATCTACATATTTATGGTCAACTGATCTTTGACAAAGGTGTCAAGAACACACAAAAGGGAAAAGGACAGTCTCTTCAATAAATAGTGTTAGGAAAACTGGACATCTACATGCAGAAGAATAAAATTGGACCATTATCTCACACCATATACAAAAATCAACTCAAAATGAATTAAAGACTTAAAAATAAGACCTGAAACTAAAAAATTGCTGAAAAAACATAGAAAGGAAGCTTCTTGACATTGGTCTAGGCACTGATGTTTGGATATGACCCCAAAAGCTAAGGCAACAAAAGCAGAAATAAATACATGGGATTGCATCAAACTAAAAAATCTTCTGTACAGCAAAGAAAACAATCAACAGAGTAAAGATACAACCTACACAATGGGAGACAGTATCTGCAAACTCTACATCTGATAAGGGGTTAATATGCAAAATATATAAGGAATAAACATTTATCCAAGAAAGATATAAAAATGGCCAACAGGTGTATGAAAAGGTGCTCAAAATCACTAATCATCAGGGAAATACAAATCAAAACCGCAATGAGATATTCCCTCATACCTGTCAGGATGGCTATTATCAAAAAGACAAGGGACAACAAATGTTGGTACGAATATGGAAAAAAGGGAACCCTTGCACACTGTTGGTGGGAATGGAAATCGGTACAGTCATTATGGAAAACAGTATGGGAGTTCTTCAAGAATAGAACTATCATTTGACCCAGCAATCTCACTTCTGGGTATATATTTAAAAGAAATGAGATCAGTATCTCAAAAAGTTATCTGCACTTCCATGTTTATTGCAGCATTATTTATAATAGCCAAGATATCAACCTAAATGTCCACAGAGAAATGAATGGATAAAGAAAATGTGATGGATAGACAGGCAGACAGACACATACATACAGTGACATATTATTTAGCCCTAAAAAAAGGAAATTTTGCTGTCATTTGTGACAACATAGGTGAACCTGGAGGACATTATGCTAAATGAAATAAGCCAGGCACAGAAAGACAGATACTGCATGATCTCACTTACATGTGGAACCTAAAAAGTCAAATTCATAGTGGCAAGCAAAGAGTAGAATGGTGGTTGCCAGGAGCTGGGGTGTGACGGGGTTGGGGAAATGGGCAGATGTTGGTTAAAGGGTATAAAGTTTCAGTTAAGAAAGATAAATAAATTCTGGAGATCTAATGTATAGCATAGTGACTATAGTAAAGACACTATATTTTATAATACTTGAAATTCATTGAGAGAGTGGATTTTAAATGTTCTAATCTCATACACACATAAGATAACTGTATGAGGATATGTTAATTATAAAAATGTGTCACATCACATTTTACACTGTAAATATACACAATTTTTATTTGTCAATTATATCTCAAATAAGTTGGCTGAAAAGAAAAAAGTAAGTGATAGTAATGCTACAGTGGGTATTTACCTTAATCTTTTTGTAAAGTTAGTCTTGCAGGAGAAATTGACATGAAGACAGCACAATGTCAAATTTTGAAAAAGTCCGTAATCACTATTAATGTAGTCATAGTCATCACTATTGCTGTTGTTGTGGTTATGGGTGTGACTGTGTGCTGAACCAAAATTATTATAGTAAACTTTTGTGGCAGGGAGCATGGAAGATGGCCTCGAGATCTGGGCAGCTCCCCAGAGTGCGGGAAACAGCAGCAAACTTGGAATCGGAAGCGACAAATCCGTCCCCCAGCTCTATCGTCTACCTAAGTTACTTTACCTGTCTGGCTCTCAACTTCATAACTGGCAAACAGAAATAAGAAAAATCTCCTTTACAGGAGTTTTGTGAGGATTGAATGAACTCTTGTTTGTGGCAGTGTGGTGTCAACTGTAAGGTTTAATAAGCCTGGAAGACTTGGTTTACCTCACAGAGGGCTACTGGATTGTGTCTGATCCACTAAAAGACTGGATATAAAAATATAACCTTGTAGTTCTACTCTTTAATTCTGAAGCAATGTTTCTGAACCAATATTATACAGCGTAATATGAGCCAAATGCATTTGAAAGCACCTGGTGCATAATAGATATTCAATAAAAGTTTTTGGAACCCGAACCTATTTTTTTTCACACACTTCTGCTTCATTTCCTTCTTTCAGGTATCTGGGTCCCCTAAAAATGTTTGGTGATCGTTAGCCAAGTCTCAGCGAATTACGTGAACGGTGTGTGTGAAGTCTTTTGCCCATGCACATGTATATTGGGCAGATAAGAAAATCACTGCCCACTTAGTCATGCCCAGAACTGGGAACCAGCCAGTACGTGGCTGGCTATCTTTACAGGAAAAATCTGATGTTGCGGGGGCCGGTGTTAATGGGGTCATTCTCAGTAGGATGCCAATCAAGTTTTCTCCTGGATAGGTTGGCTCAGAGTCTGTCATTAGACAAAACTGGTGATTCCAAAGAGATTTCCCCAGCATCACCCTTATTGGTCATTTCTCGATGGCCTGACCTAGTCCCCAGGGCTGTCAGTGTGGCATGCCCCAGTGGGGAGCTGGCAGTGTGCCAACGGGAGTGGCAAACGGTCTTGGTGCTAATGCTCCCGAAGATAGCTCAGCAAACTCTAGCCTTAAAGGTGTAACAGTTGCGAGTGGAGGGAGGAAATGTGTGCCCTTCCACGTGAAGCAGTCAAACACAATATCACCTATGTAGTATTTTTGTCAGAAATGTTTCAAAGTAATGTAATTATGAGGAGTCAATCAAATAAATCCAGAATGTGGAACACTTGCAAGACAGCTCCTGGACTCTTCAAAAACGTCCATGTCATAAAAAGCAAAAAAGACAGGAGTGGAAGAGAATTTTCTAAGTTAAAAGAGACTAAAGAAGCATAATGACCCAATACAGTATGATCACTTAGTTGGATGCTGGATTTAAAAAAAATGCTATAAAATGTATCTTGGGGATATTTAAATGTGGACAGAACATTAAATAATATGGAATAAACGTTAGTTTCCCTGGACGAGTATTTTCACATACTTTAAATAAATAAATATAAATGTGTGTGTATGAGAGAGACATAGCACAAATGCGGGAAAATGTTAAAAACTGCAGACTCTTATTGAAGCATAAATGGATTGGGTGCTCATTGTTCTATTCTTCAATTTTTCTATAGATGTGATATTTTTAAAATAAATAATTAGAAAATTTAAAATGTTTTTCAATTATCAAACATATTCATAGCACTGTAGTAATGTACTCCTTTATGTGGAAAACATCTAGATATGAATTCTCTTGTCCACCAGTTTTCAATAAAGTCATAATATCAACAATTAAAGTAGCCTTGATAGTCCATTTACAGTGTTCTGATGTTCAAAGTATGTTACTTCATTTATCTCATTAGATACGACTTGGTCACTGAACACTGAGGTCTTCATTATAGAGGAAACCAGTTGCCCAGCATATCAGTTCTCTTCCCATCTCTTAACTTTGAATGATAATGCCTGGTTTTCTTGTACAATCAGCCATCCAGTACAGGAGGTTGGCCCTGGCTCAGTATATATCCTGGTCCCCTGACTTTGCCCCGCTCCCCAGATCCCAGGAGTTCTTATTCATAGATATACAATAAATTACATCTAATGTGGGGGATGAGGGAGAGCTTACCTCTTTAGCTGTTCAAATGAGACTGCTGTCCCAAACTATGTAACAATGACTGTGTTTTCCATCAGCAAACACCACACAGTATTGCATTCATTGTAAAATTATTGATCTTCAGGCACCTGAAAAGTCAGGAAAGGAGTAGAACTTAAAAAAAAAAAAAAAGTAAGCAGCACATTTTAGGACCTTTTTCTTTTGATTATTGGAGAAATTCCTGGACTATGAAATCCTACAGTGTACAGAACTCCTTTAAAGTCAGAGAGAATTTCACCCAATTATTCTTAATATTTGCACAGCTTGGAAAGCCTAAGAAAGTTAATACAAAGGAATGTATCTTGGTTAATGGTGACTGGAGGCATTGCTCACTGGCATCAGTCCTCATGCAAGACATGTACAATAGGGCTATTGTTTTAACAAAGAACAACAACAAAAAGGCACTCGGTCCTCAAGCTTGCCACCAAGGATCAAGTGAATGTGCATGCAGAAATTCTACATTGTGTAAATACTAGCTCCAAAAAAGAAACACCAGTATTTCACTGAATTTTTAATTAGTTAATAATTATTCGCGGCAAGGTGTAGAATTTATACCACACCCCAGGAATCTCTGGGTCAGTTCAAGAGTCCAATAACTCTGCAGAATAGTAAATTGAAGACTCTGATCCAAGACCTAAAATAACAATATGAAATATGGGGTGATATTGGAACAATGACATTAAACACTATAAAACTTCTACAGGAACTTTTGGCTGCCACGGGAATTACCTAGTCAGCCTCCTCTCCTCAACACCCCCAGTTCATGTTAACAGACCCACCCACACTTAGAGAAGGTCTTGTCTGAGTCTCAGAGGCTGGAGCGGAAGATAATTTGCCATTGTGCTTGGAAAGCCCTGCAGTTGTACCTACAACAGGCACCTGAGGAAGCAGGGCAAATATTAACAGATAATATTTATTTAGTGCTTGCTATGCATCAGGCCCTATGCCAAGACATGTACATGCAGACCCCCTCTAACCCTTACAAAAGCCCAGTGAGGTGGGCACTACTATTTTATCTATTTTGCAGGGAGAAGGCTGAGGATTCAAGAAGGCAGGCAGCTTGCTCACATTCCTATAGAGAAAAAGTAGTAAAACTAGACCTTGAACCAACTTCATCTGATTCTAGAGCCTGTGCTTTTAAATATCCATGCTTAGTCTTTCAAGCCGGAGACAGAAGCACAGTAATTCTGTATTTGATAATAGCCCCTTTTATATAGCTCTTCATAATTTACAAAATTCCTGAAACCATTATTTTGTTGACCATCACAAGAATGCAGTGGTATAGTTTGCTTTCTGTAATCAGGGAAACTCCTTGAACTGTCTGGGCCAGTGTCCCTCTGGACCCCACCCTGCAGTTGGTGCCAGATCCTTCTGCAAGTTCTTGCAGGTGTTCGGACTTTTCCTTAGCCTTGTTTCTCAGGAATATTATTTAAAAATATGGACAGGCTATCTCTCTTGAAGTTGGCTCATTCACCATCTGTCTGACTTGACCCCACCCTGATGGTCTTTTCCACACTGTTTTTCTGGTCATCTTTCTTCTTTTGATTGATTTTCTTGGTGATTTTCATCCAGTGGGAGCATCTGGCTCTGTGGTTTCAGGAATCTTTCTCCACTTCAGCATGTATCAGGCCCTAGTCCCTAATTAGAAGAGCGTAGGCAGTAAAACATCCACGAAGCCCGTAGTGCAATACAAATTATCTACAGCTTTTGGATGTTTATTTTACTAATTATCTGCCAAAAACTGTGATTTCTTTTGCTGCCTGATGGGAGGTTTTTGACTGCCCTTTTGCAGACAAAATTGCTTGGTAAGATTGGTAGATGTCAGCAGAACCAGAGACTGAACTTTTCCAAAATGGCATGGCTTTCAAAGAGCTGTGGCAGAAGTCAAGCAGGGCACTCAAGGGTGGGCGTCCAGCGAGGTCACGCACAGTGAAGGAGAGAGTGGAGTTTTGCGACAGTGCTCAGAAGCTATGCACACTTGGGAAGGATCTCAGACTTTACTGCAGAACTAACTAGGACGGACACGATGATAATTGAATTGTGTTTATAGGTTGCGTGTGGGTAGTGATGAATGAATGGGTAAATGAACAAATACAGGAACAAACATCAGTTAAGCATAAACTATGATGGGTGCTTTCACACGCATAAATACCCCTCGTTATACTGCAAAATAATAATTGTTATTTCAGTTTTACAGGTGAGGAAACTGAGGCTCTAAATGGTTGAGCATTACCTAAGACAATCCAGCCAAAAACTGGAGACTTCTGAATGCCAATTTCTCTTGGTTTGAATTGTTTTCCAATGTACCTAGGATTTTGTTTTTATTCTAGTATTGTGAGAATAACAGATAAAGGAAACAATTGCCATAGAAAAGATTTGTTACTCACAGGTCCAAGAGGAGCGAGCACAGCACCCGTGCAGGGCCACAGGGAAGCACCAAGGGAGTGGACACAGTTTTTATGTGATTTTTGTAGGAGGGAATGGGTGAGGCAAATAGATCAGCTGAGCAGGCTTATGATGGAACACTTTTAATAATTTTGGCGGGCCCTGAGCTATAGGGATGGTTTCCAGTTGTCCAGTCCCTAGCCCTTGGTGATTTAGCGCAGGGGGATAGTGTCCTGGACTGCAGGAGTCTGATAACAGGAGGCACACAGGAATTTCATATATAATTTCCTTACATAAGAAAGTCACACCCACAGGCAAGTATTTTGCTATTCCTAGGCATTAGCTAACCCTGAGAGGGGCAGTCAGTTCGTTTCTGGGTCCACAAGGCCTCAAGATGTCAAAGCATCATAAAATATAGAAAATAAAATATAATACATGGGTAGAATCTACAGTTTCAATCTCTGGGATTAGAAGTATCTAATGACTTAATTTCTGGAAGTTTAGGATGCCATCTTCCAAAATGCATCTGAAAACTAACCTGAAATGACAGGTAAATCTTTTCAAATTCCCCAAACATCCATTCTTATTCTTTCTGTGTTTTGGGCTCATCCCCAAGCCAAACTTGTATCCCTGCCTCTGGTCTTGCTGTCTTCTCCATTGCTAAAGGAAATGTCTTCCCTGGCTTAGAGGCCACCTCCTTGCATGCACTGTATCTGTCTAGTGATGTGGTCACTATAGAAACCATGTGTCAACGGAGCTCCCAATTTTTTTCTCAAAGTTCAGAGGCTATAATTATCTAAGAATATAAGCTTTGCCTTCTACATTTTTGGATGCATTGAGGTCCACAGACAGAAGTCTCCCCTTTTTTGTTCATGCATGCCTATTGTTAAGTAACCATCATGCTAACACTAATAAAAACACCTGATTTTTCTTGAGCATTTATTCTGTGTCTGGCATTATGCTAATTACTTCATATTTATTTTCTGATTTAATCCTTGCAACAACTCTATGAGATAAGTGTTGCTAGTCTTATTTTTGAGATGGGGAAAACAGAGCAAGAGAAAGGCAATTGAATCACCCAGACTAGTTTGTACCAAGTTCAACACCAGGTCTGTCCAATACTGATACTAATGTTTTCACCACTGGCTATGTGCCTTTTCAATTTCATTGTGCATTTTTCTGTAAGGACAAGATAGCCCTTGTTCGCATGTACCAGGCCATAGTTTCACTGACACTGGCAACTCAACAAATCCCCAAACCAAGTGTGCTCTTTATTGGAAGGGTGGAATTCAGGAAGAGAACCGCAGGCTGTGAGAGAACAGGATGTGGGAGGGGCTGTGCTGGGTGGAAGGGAAGAGAGAAGGCAGCCTTGGAGGAATTAGAGTATCCAAGCAGGGAGAATCTGATTCATCATGGAGACACCAAACAGACTCCATGACTGAAAGGAGGGACAGTGAGGAGTGTGGGGACAGGGGAACAAAAGGACAGGTCAGCACTGGAAGATGGTATAAGGCCAGGGCAGGCCGGCTGCTGGACCAGAGGCTGCAGAGTCTGAGAGCTCCCTGGGCAGAGCCCACTGTTGGCCCTGCTGGAAATCATGAATGTTCCTAGGTCCTGGGCTGGGCGGAACATCCAGGTAAGACCTAAGTATTCCAGCTTCAAGTGTGTAGTGTAAGCAGAAGCCCTGAGTCAGGGAAATCTCTATTATGCATTGCAAACTCTTGCTCACTAGTCCTGCTGTTCCACTGTTAGGTTACCAATAATATCAGAGCCCCAAAGGCAAGTTTCAGCTCTGTGTGCTGAAGTAGAGGGAGGCACTTGTATATGTGATTTGAAGGGTGAACACGGAAAGCTGATCCTCTGATACATACATATATATTCCTGCTTTGCCTGAAGTACCCCCCTCCCATTATAAGCATTCCTTTAGAGTAAGACATGATTTTTCTGAAGGTTCTAAGTAAAATGTTACACTTACTTGAGAGGAATAAGAGGTTAACGCATTAGCACCATTTCCATGACTTGTGAGTATAAGGATGCGAGACTGGAACGTTTTGGTTAGCCTATCTGGTAGAGCCTGGGATCTGAGAACACAGTGAAACCACAGTGTGGGTAAATTTTAATGGGAAACGCTACCCTAAAATGCAGCTAAGTGAGGCCCAGGAAGCTTCCAGCAGTGGAGAGCTCAGTAGCTGGGGAGGGTGGGGAAAAGGCAGGGGAAAGGAATTACCACTCATTACGCACGTTTCGGGTACTAGTTATGTATATGCCCTATTGCTTATTTAACAAAAATTGCACAATAGATATCATAATTCCTCTGTTAGCCCTGGAGAAACTGAGGTTCAGGGAGTCAAAAATAATTGTCCAAGGACCTACAGCTAATTCACAGTAGAGCTAAAAGGAAAATCCAAATCTGTCTGGCTCCAGAGTCCATGTTCTTTTCCACTGTGGCACAGTGGAGGAAATGCCAAAGATAAATGTGTTTTTCCTAATCTTCTCCAGAGTCCTCCTCAATGATAACCAGAATTGATGCACATCTGCAAAGCGGGTCTTTTGACATATGTCATGTTCACACTCTGACTCTTCCATTCTGGTGGAACGAGGTTATTTGATAGTGTTCCACAGGGCTAACACTCAGGGTCACTATTTTGGAATGCTAACTGCTTTCTTGCATTTTCAAATTACTTTTCTGTTTAAAAAGCAACATGAAAAGCTTTTGAAATTTCAAAAATGACCGCAGGGAGACTTGTACATGCCATTTTGAACTGTGACCGTTGAAAAACAAATGTCTGTTTTTATTTTTAAATGTTCCTTCAGATCACGAAGACTTTTAAGAAAAAAGAATAAGGCTTTTAAATATTCCTACTTATCCCTGGGGTGATCTGTTCTCTGTAGGGCAAAAGCCAAATGCTAGTCAAAGAGAACTGGTTGGACTGCGTTCTACAGCCTGACGTGTGGTCTCAGAATTGTGAGGGACTTCTTAGGGTCTTCGCTTGGCATGAATCCACTGGGACCATTAAATGAAGTATGTTAGCCAAGGTAGTCCAATCTGCAGCCATTTATGGAGGACTTATGATATAGGACACTCTGTCTCCACTGTTGCACATCCCACCATATAGGTATCAGGAAGTAGAACTGATTAATTATGTCTAGACTGGAGACAATATTCTATTCACTTTCCATCTGTGTTTTATGTAGGGAGCCACTGGAGGAAATGTGCCCCAGGACAAGTTTTGATAACAAATCAATCTAGGAGACAGCCTGAAACACAAAGCACGATTGTGAGGTTGAAGATGACCAAACACTACGTGAGAGTTGAATAAGAAAACTGTTCATAATCTGAACACTGATTCTAAGTCAAAAAGAATTCTGAGTAAGAAAGAATTCCAAATGAAGCTTTTAAGCCAGTTGCTAACAAATATTTGGTAAACCTAATGGGAGAGCTATTTTTGCTTTGTTTCACAGCTTACACGAAATCCTTTCAGGCACGTGTGCGCATGAGAGATGGGGGAGGATAACATTTTCTTTGTTTACCATTAGAGCAAATAAGAACCCAGGCTTTCTTTCCAGCGTAACTCAGGAGAAATGAAACTTGTAACCTGAAATGTTTTTTAAATGTGTCTTCTTTGATCATGAGCTTGAAGTCTAAAAGAAGAGTTGACTACTTCAAAAAATTATATAAAGGTTCAAATGCAAGCATCCATTTGTATAACCACAGATTCATCCAGGGTTCCAAACTCAGGCTGTCTGTCACTTTCGTTTATGTCTCAGTGAACCCTGAACACATTAGGGCCTCTACTTTCCTTTCTACAAATACTTGTATAACAATCAACCTTCAGACCGAGGGATTTGACTATTTCGATGAATACTGTCACTGGACAAAACTCCTCAAATGAAAAATGACTACAGAACCAGAAAATCAGAAAACAAATAAGAAAAGACTCAAATTTATCTGGATACTTTTTTCTTTTCTCACTCTTCTCCACCACTTATCTATTTAATTTATTATTCTCTGCTTGCCATTTGAAGACTCAGGGATAGATCAGTCAGATTGGAATAGGTTAGCTTAGTAGCAACAGAGGGAAGGAAGAGGGAAGAAAGAGTTCTGAGGAAATGGACCCAGCTACAAAATGTCTTGGGCTTCCGTGTAAGCTCATAATAAAAGCTGATAAAGATGGTTCCTGAAGGACAGATGAAAGGGTCAACACAGGCAGCAATGAGTGCAACCCTAGGACCAGGATGATAACTAAGTTTCACCTCTACTCTCTACTCTGTTCAGTTGGTATAGCTGCCCAGAATGCTAGCTTGAAAAGGGTTCTGAGGTTGCTTCATGGTCAGTGGGAAACAGGGCTATGATTGATTAATGATATCTGTCATGGATGTGGATGAGAGAAATGTAATAGAATAGCTTCTCTTATTGTTAGGAGCTCATTATTATCTCACGACACTGTGAGATAGATGTTATTAACCCATTTTATAGAAAATGTAACTGAGACATAAAGAACTCGAGATTTTCCAAGGAAACAACTGGAGAGTGCTAGAGCCGGGATTTGAACTTAAGTCTTTCTCCAAAACCCATATATCCTCTTCTATGCTATAATACATTCTCCATCTAGTGACTACCTGTGTGAGCTAGGGGAAGATATTAACCATCTCTAGGCCTTGGGGTCTGCTTTGCGCAAATGCAGATGATGGTCTTAGCAATGCCTATATCACAAGGTTATAATAAGGAGGATGCTATTAAATAACTGTATAGTAAAACATTCACAAAATCCTATAACTGTGGAAGGAACTTATATGGTATTAGCATATAATGTAGGGGATGGTCCTCTTTCTACTTATTGTCCCATGGGAATACTGCTGCCTATAGCTGATTTATTTTAGGACACTAAGGCCAACTCACTATAAATCAATCAACTCAGAGTATTTGTCTTCAAAGAGCACTGTAAAGTCACTTTTATAAAATTCCTCCTGTTAAATGCTTCCCCAAATCTGAAGGAGAATAATCTTTCTTCATTGGCAGGCCTCAAAAGTGCTGGAGTTCCCTGCTGTAACTAATCTTTCTCTAGGGGCCTTAATAGATTGCTGAAATTCTGAACTTTAATATTGCAATAACATTGGTTTTGCCTTAATATGCTGTAAAAAAGTTTTATAAAAATAAGCAACATTTTCTATGCATATTTTCACATCCACAGTATCTGCGTATATGTGGTTTTCTGTAAGCTTTTTTCCATCCTTGAACTCATAAAAATGCTCAAACTAACGGAAAAAAAATGGAACCAATTTCACTGGAGATCATTACTAGAATGAACCTGCTTCCTACATTTGTCAATTAAATAGGTTCTCAGAAGTGCCTGTGGACTACATTGTGAACGTTATTAACTCAAAAAAATTGTTCTATGTCAGATCCTGAGAATATTATCATTGCCCCCACCCCCCGCTACTTTCTACTCCTATATTGTATCCTTACTTTTTTCAAAACTATACCTAAGCTGGAAATGGTTTTATAAATAAGAGTAAATTTCTACTTTTTCACAATTTAAGCATAGTAATTTTTTGCTCAAATTTTATTCTCAAAGTTGGAAATATAAATATAGCCCACACCTAAATTTACATGCTATTGAAATGTTACTAATTTGTGCTCATTAGGTGGCTATTATTAAAAATGGAAAATATCAAATATTAGCAAGGATGTGGAGAAATTGGAACATTTGTGCATTGCTGTTATGAGTGTAAAATGTTGTATCCACTTACAAAATATTTTGATGGTTACTCAACAATTTAAACATAGAATTACCACGTGATCTAGCAATTCTACTCGTAAGTATATATACAAAAGCATTGAAAGCAAGGACTCAAACAGATACTTGTACATCGATCTTCATAGCAGTATTATTCCCAATAACAAAAAGTTAGAAACAACTCAAATGTTCATTAGCAGTGTGGTGTATACATACAATGGAATACTACTCAGCCTTGAAAAGGAATGAAATTCTGATTTACGCTACAACATAGACGAATCTTGAAAATATGCAAAGTGAATAAGCCAGACACAAAAGAACAAATAGCATATGATTCCACTTATATGAAGTACTTAGAGTAGTTGAAATTATAAAGACAGAAATTAGATTGGTGGTTGCCAGGGTCTTGGGGCAGAGTGAATGGGATTATTGTTTAATGGGTATGGCATTTCTGTTTGGGATGATAAAAAAAAGTTCTGGAAATAAGTAATGTTAACTATTGTACAGTATTGTGAATATACTTAATGCCACTGAATTGTACACTTGAAATGGTAAATTTTATCTTATGTATATCCTACCACAATAAAAAAATGAAGACTAATGCTGTGAAGGTAGACTGTGCATCAGTGTAGAACTTAGTAGATAAAACTTGCGATTATCATCAACTCATTTTGTAATAATACCAAGATTTACAAAACAAAATAAACATTTGATAAAAAACAATTTTAATGCTAGTAATTCCACCATCCCTTTTAAGTGTTTCTATCCCCAAATATTTATCAAGTGTTGATTTTGCAGCAAACACACTGGCACTGGGGATACAAAAGTGACTAAGCCACAGTACCTAACTGCTATAGCCTGAATGTTTGAGCCCCTCTGCCTCCAAATTCTTGTGTTAAATCCTAATAATCAATGCGAAGGTGTTAGGAGGTGGGGCCTTGGAAAAGTAATTAGGTCATGAGGCAGAGTCCTCACGAATGGGATGAGTGCCCTTGTAAAAGAGGCTCCAAAGAACTGCCTTTCCCCTTCCACCATGGGAACACATGGTGAGAAGTTAGCAGTTGGCAACTTGAACTTGATCATGCTGACACCCTGATCTTGGACTTCCGAGACTCCAAAACTGCAAGAAATACATTTCTGTTACAAGTCACTCGGTCTATGGTCTATGTTAACCTAGAGGTAATAGTAGGGGACAAAGATGTACAAAATCATCGCTCTGAGACATTATAAACATGTTGATGGAAGCATTTATGTAGCATTATGTGCCAAAATTAGTAAGTCAATGTGGGAGTTAGTCTGAGAAGAATTCCCAGAAGGAGTGACACTCTTCTTGAATCTTGAAGGACAAAGGAAAATTTGTCAAGAGAAGAAGGGAGCTAGGGAAGAAAAATGTCCCAAGCAACAAGGAAGCATCGCCGAGGACAACGGCAGTCCTGGTGCAAAAGGTTCCAGACTCTGGCAGGGAACATAAGCAGGTGCCAGATCACAGAGGCACTTGAATAGCTTATTAAAGAATACTGTCTTGACCCTAGATGGTGTGCATCTTTTGAAAAGTGTGAGAAAGAAGGGTGCTGTCATCAAGATTCATGTTTTAGAAAGACTACTCTTGTCTTCAGAGGTGAAGGTAGATTGGATAGAACAAAGTGGAAGGCAAGGGAAAGTGATTAGATGATTTTGTAAAAGTCTAGTTCATTATTTCAATAATTTTTATTGAATGTCTATTGTAAGTCAGGCATATTTCCAGGCTCCGGAAATATAACAGTAAACAAAACAGAAAAACAGTCCCTTCCCTCATGGAGCTAGTGGAGAGAGATAAAAAATAAACAAAATAACTCTAATGAGGCTATGAGAGCTTTCTCTTACTTATGCTTAACTAGAAATACATGAATATAAGAATTGTACCAGGTGACCCAACTTTGTAGAAAACACTGATGCTATTTTTCTCCTTCTCATAATAGGAAGATTATTTCAAAGACAGTGTTATAACTACTCTTCTTAAATTACTGTTGCCTAACTCTATGTGAGTTCCATCTGTATTGGGAAGGATTTGAGATAATAAAAGGAAGGACTTTCTTAATAATGTAAATTGTCTCCAGTGAAATGAATCCCTTCAAATATCTGGGGTTTTACCCTTTCTGGGTATCTTTATACAAAGTAAGCTCATTTCTTCTCTTTAGTTTGGGCACTCCAGGTCTTGTTCACTTGAATGCTAAAAAATGTTCTTCAGCAATGGTGATTCATAGGTTCTCCCAGTTAGGATTTTGTGATGGAGGGTTCTATCTGAGCCTTTCATTTACCTGTTTTATCTGCCTTTGTAGACCATCTAGCTGGTCTACACAATTACAGAAATACAGAAAAGATCCCTGTCTGCAGGCACACATTGTCTATGCCCCAAGTTTTTATAGCCTCTCTTTTACTATTCTGAGCAGTCTCACAGTGAACCCCATGGTTCCCCCTAACTCAGTTGATATTACATCCACAACCTCCTTGTTATTATGACACATTTGTAGGCCCCCACAGGTCAGAGACCTTGCTTTGGTGGCTTTAATTCTCACTCATGACTACTTTGCAAAATCATTTCCCTGTCTCCTTGGCATTGAGAGTCTTCACTTACTAGAGGATTTGTATGTTAGTATGTGTATGTTTGAAGTTATCCCACAAGTACAGAGAACTATGAAGAAAGCATGGAGAGAGGCTTTGACAGGGACTGCACATTCTCCTTCCCGATCCTTTGATCCCTCTTGCTTTTAGTGCTCCCTGGGCTCCACTTCTTGCTTGTCTTGGACAAAACTCATGGAAGAGAAGCAGCTGTCTGTGGGGGAGGGAGAGGAGTGCTGGAGCAGAGCGCAGGGCCGGCCTGTACTGAGCTTGCTTCAGGGACCTCACACCCACTCAGTGCACCTCTGTCTCTCCCTCCTGGGAGCCGGAAGCTTCCTGCTGCCACAGTGACCAGAAAGACTTGCTCTTCCCAGGAGCTCTGCCTACTTCGGGTCTTTCCTGGCCCTCTCCTAACAAACCCTGTGGACATGTGTGACATTTCTCAGAACCTTCTTCTTATCCTGCAAACTATTAATACTTCCAGCTAAGTTTTCATTTCTGCTAATGGACTATTGAATTATCATTCCTAGGTAAGCTTTGTGTTTTATGATCATTAGCATCATAATGCAAAACAATGAAATTATAGCCACATTTGATAAATTTTTACAGAAGAGAGAACTACCAAAGAGAGGTTATTTTTTTTTTTTTTGTCACACTGGCCTTTTTGCTTGACACTGTCAAACAACTACAAGCCCCTTTCTCTGCTCAAAAGGCCAGCACAAGCCAGGACCCGGAAAAATGTGTGCAGAGATCGCACTAACATTTTTTTGGTTCCATTTGTGTTTTCCTGCTCACGTTCAAAGGGAGGACTTCTGGATTCACAAAGTTCATTGATTCGGATGGGAGGTCCAAGATAAATGGAAAAAAATAATTGCAGAGAAGTCAGGAACATCGTGGATCAATGGCACAAAGTACAAGAATCACCATGCAGGGTCTAGATCCAAAGGTGAAAGACCATGTGCTCCGGCCAGTTACTAAACCACTCTGAATCTCCATTTCCTCCCTCACAGAAAGAAAAGAATAATATCTGCTTCACAGGTCTCTTTAAATGAGCTAATAAATGTAATGCATCTTGTACATTAAGGTATTTAATAAACGCAAATTTCATTTCTTTTCCCTATCTCCTAACTCTCCCAATGTTAAACCCAAATGTTAAACCCAAAACAGTGGGTTTAACATTTTCTCATTGATTATTCTTAAGGTAATAAGAATGATAATTCTTAAGTACTCTTCACTCTGGCCAATCAGTTAGCCAAGAGCTTGCCTTTAACAGGAGTATTTTCAAACTTCAGCTTGGCATTCACCAGCTGACAGTTTTGGTTGTCAGCATCAGGAGAAGTTTCATCCACCCAAGAACATTAGAGAAATCTGGGATGTGTTGCCAAGGTGGAAGACTTTCAAGCAAAAGAGAGCCAACCGTTGTGCATTCCTTAAGCGTTTACTGTCTGCAGAGCATCAAGTTGAATAAACCATGTCATCTCTGTGGACGTCTTCATGGTTCTGGGATTCTTGGGTCATCATTATCATATAGGACTTATTCAATTAGCTATCCAAGGTGCGCTGGGTATCGGGAAACCACAGTTACATTCTTCAGCTCTGCTCTCTGTGTGAGGTCACGGCATATTAGTCTGAGTCCTTGAGAAGAAGGAATCAAGATAGGGTTAGATGTGCAAGTATTTTATTAAAGAAACACTTGTCAGGGACAACAGGAAGGGAGCCAGAAGAGGCTGTGAGAGCTGTCAGACCATCATGTAGGTCTGACCCTTGGGAAGGACAGGAGGGAAGAAGGCAGGTTGGGTGGGAGAGTCTTAGATGGCCGCTCAGGTCTAAGAAAGCTCAGCGCAGCTGCTGGGGGGGCATACAGCCAAAGCTGCCCACCAGGGGAGTCTCCCCTCCTCCCTTCCTCCCCCACAGGGGATGAGCATTGCTCAGTACCCCTGCTGGGCTCAGTCATTGGCTGGGAGCAGCTTGTGGAAAGTGTGGCTTCGGCACCAACTCCAGGCTGGATGTTAGAGCCCAGCGGCTGAGACCTTTGGTCAACTACACTCCTGCAGTCAGAGATCTGAGAGAAACATTCTCACGGCTACCTTACACACTACAAACAATAGGAATGTTGCTAAATACATAAGCATACACTAGCAACAAACTAAAAAGTCAATTGACACAGTAAGGTGGCAAGTCAGCATTTTGCAACCTGGAGTTCTCTCATTTATAAACTAAGAGACAATAATCGGCAGAATGGGAATTGCAAATGTCTGCCCTCATCCTCCACTGCTCAGTGTGCTGCTCTAATGTGCACGACCACCGGTGAGCACGTATCACAGCAGGGCGCTGTGCCAAACACTGCATTTACAATATGCTGCTTAATCCTCACAGAAATCTTATGGAGGAAATTGTATCTCCAGTTTACAGGTGAAGAAACTGAGGCTCAGCCAGGTTATGTAACTTGTCCAAGGTTACACAACTAGTAATTGGCAAAGCTGAGATTCAAAAATAGACTGATTCCAGAGCACATGCACAAAAGCACTCCTCCCTACTCTCCTTTCCTTTATGAAAGTTGGAAAAGCCAAAAAAAAAATACAACAATCTAAGTGCCCATTAAAAACTCAATGAGGTCAACCTGATCCTAGCTCAGACACAGTCAGCATCAGTTGCTATATTAATTCACCAACTCAGCTCTCATGCGTCCATTTTCTCCACTGTGGTTGAGAAATTATGAGTTATTATCCTCATTTTTTCTGAAATATACAAAACACACCAATGATCTTTTTTCCAAGGACTCACAATGCTGGAAATTTTTCTAAAGCATTAGGAACCTGATGGACTCATGCAGCTGTTAATCAAAACCATGTCTCCAAATTACTCAACAGAGAAAGGTTGTCTGATATTTTAGAAACTGTAACTGTGTCCTCTATGGCTAAATCCTAGCTTTCTCAAGCTTCTGTATCTTGGATTCCATTTTCTCTCAGTCAATCCATGAATAACACTTACTGAAATTCTACTGGGAGTAGGAGATAGGGTACAAAGAAAATAGAGGTTTTAGTTCCAATCCCCAAGAACATTATAATCAATTTTGGGAAATAGAAGAAAGACTCATGATGGAAATGTAAGATCACTTTAAACAAGGTGAAAATGTAGTCAAATGCATGTGGGTCAATGTGACCACAAAAGGAAGAAAAGTCATGTACCTTTTACCATGGAATGGCACAATGACTGGAGGAGGGGCGTGACGGGGGATTTGGCCTGCACCGAGGGTTCTAGCCTTGCTTTTGCTCTGACAGTGTGAACTTGAGCTTGCCACTGAATATTTCTGGAATTCTATTTCTTTTCTATAAAGTAAAGCAATTGGTCAAGACCAGTGATTTCTAAACTCAGCAAAGCCAGGAACTCCTTTTTATCTCCTCCCAAATGAACCCCAATGTAAGTTTGAATCAAAGACTCCTTCTATGTCCCCTCAGAAGTCCCTTAGGCTGTGCATGGAATACTGGCATCCCCAAGGACACAATTTGAAAACACCTAATCTAGACACTTTCTAAGATACCTTCTTGTATTAAAGTGTGATGATTCTGTGAATCCCAGAGCACGGACCATTTAACGTGGGAAAAAAGATTTTAGTTCTTTTGAAATTTGAATGCTACTCAATTTATAAATCAATAGTACTATAGTAGAAGTAGAAACCTTTCTACTGTAGAAGATGCGAGATCAATAACCCATTAGACAAGCAATCTGGGTCATTCTTAACCCAGATTTATAATATTCATAAACATTTATTGAGCATCTTCTATATGCCAAGCACTATACATACTTGGTGCTGAGATTTAAATCCTGCAAGGGGTACTCAATCTAATACGTTTTAGACCAGAAAATATTCTTTATTTTGAGAAGCCCCAAAGGTAGCAAGGTAATAATGACACAGAGTGTTCTCAGTTAGAGCTTTTAAGCTATGAGTTATTTACTTTAACTAAATGGAACTACTCTGGACAGATTTAGCATGCACAGCGCAGCCCTAAGAAGCTCTGTGCAATAAGGCCTCAGCATAGAGAGGCTGGTAGAGTCCTGACTCCAAGCCTGGGACATAATGAGGTCATGTGCACTTTATCAATTAGGAACAAAGGGAAGTTGGAAAACGAGCTCTGACTGAACTACCTTCACTGGTTATTTTATTAATATCCTGAAACAGGACTCAAAAAGGGACGCACCCTATCCCTGTCACCCTAATCACTCCAAATCCACTCCTTCTTCCCATACATTATATGCTGGCAGGATTAAAAAATGGGCCACAAAATATCCATATCCTGGAGCACCGCTACTGCCGACGTGTTTTATAAGGGTTCTTGCCTGCAGAACCCAAACATCTCTTGTTTCTTAATGATTATATTAAATCTCTCTGTCTCAGGATGAAGGCGATATGGTTACTAATTCACTGAGTAGTTTACAAGATAAAACATCAAATTCTAACACTTTATAGCAGAGAGAAAAAATTAATATTTTCATTTTAGAAATGTTGCAATGTAAATGATTTTGCAAGAAGGATAGAAAACAAGGCATAATACAAAAGGAAGCTCCTTTTATATTTATAAGTATATATTTTTATATATTTATAATGTACTTATATTTATTATATAGTATTTATTTAAATGTATTTATACATTAAATTTTATATTTATAGACATAAATAAATATAAATAAATATGTAAATATATGACATAAATATACATTCATTTATGATAATATATTTGTTATATATGTCATATATAATTATATGCAATATGCAAATATAAATCTATATATTATTTATATTTATATATATTTGCAATATAAAAGAAGCTCCTTAAATACCTTCCTTTGGATGGTACAGAGGTCACTTTGGAATTGAACACGCATTAAATTATTCACATAACTTAACCAGGTTAACTCCCCCAGGCAATGCGGACTCCTACATTTTGTGCACCCCACTATAATAAAACTGCATCAAGTACCAGCCTCTTGCTAAGAGTCTGAGAAGGAGCTGAATTCTGGTTAGGGGAGACTTTATTATGTATTTATTACTTGCTTGCGCAGCTTATAGGTCAGTACATTTTTATCACTGGACATTTACAAAAGTTTACTTCTTTTTATAAATCATTTTTTATTGTACAAAATTTCAAATGCCTGTGAAACTAGAAGTGAAAAGTTAATAAATTCCCAGGTACCATTACCTTACTTCACCAATTATCAATTTAAAAAGCCACTTTTATTTCATTTATATGCCTACTCACTTTCTTCCCACCCCGTGCATAGATTATTTTGAAGCAAATCTATGACATCATATCATTTCATTCTTAAATATTTCGGTACAAATATCTAAAAGATAAGAACTTAAAAACAAAATAACCCTGAGACTATTATCACACGTAAAAAAAAGAGTTAACAACAATTCTTCACATTGGCCAGGTGCAGTGGCTCATGCCGTAATCCTAGCACTCTGGGAGACCAAGACAGGAGGATTGCTTGAGCTCAGGAGTTCAAGACCAGCCTGAGCAAGACCGAGACCCCATCTCTACTAAAAATAGAAAAATTAGCTGGGGCCCTGGCATCGGCCTGTAGTCCCAGTTACTAGGGAAGCTGAGGCAGGAGGATCACCTGAGCCCAGGAGTTGAAGGTTGTAGTGAGCTATGGTGACACCACTGCATTCTACCCAGGGTGACAGAAGGAGACTTTATCTCAAAAAAAAAACAAGAAAAAAATTCTCACATCAAATATCCAAGCAGTTTTCAAGTTTTCCTCATTGTCTCCTAATTTTTACATGAGTTTTGTTCCAATTAGCTTTGAATAAAGTCAGCACTTTGCAGTTGGCTAATTTGTCTCTGAAGTCTCCTTTCATCTATAGTAGAAGCGTCCAATAAGAATATCATGTGAGCCACACATGCAATATTAATTGCTTAATAGCCACATTTAAAGTAATTAAAAATTACCAAATAAATTTTAAATAATATATTTTATTTAAGCCAATACACACAAAATAGTATTTCAACATGTAACCTACACAAAAATGACTTTTTATGTACTGTCTTGAAACTCGGGATTTACTTTGCACTTACAGCACATCTCAGTTTGTACTAGCCTTACTGCCGGGGCTCAGCGTGTACGTGTACCTAGTGGCTGTCTACTGGACAGTGTGGATCACAGGCTTCCTCTCCAAAGTTAAGTTCATGGTAATCAAAAAATAAACAAACAAACAAACAAAAAACCCAAAGACGCATAGAAAGGATTTTTATATAACTCTTCCTTAACAAAGGATAAGAAGATCCCCAACTGTGATATATGAATGTTTCAGCCTGTGTCTCCCCAACACTTGAGACAGACACTTGCGTGCCCATAGTTTATTTTGGGAGTGTGATCCTTTAGAGCCGGAGTGCAGGACAGGGGAATAGAACACAAAAGGAGGAAAAACCTACACAAACTTGTGTTGTAGAGTTGGCTTCTGCTGGTGGTCCATTCTGCTGGGACCTTCTGATCACATGGGAACAAACAGGAAAGCATGTATGCAACAGCTCCCATCTCCCGATGCTAAAGGAAGGGCCCCCAGAGGACATGGCCCTCATGCTTCTACATGTGAATGTGTGACTGAGCTTCCAATAGTTTTGCAGAACAGATAAGCCCAAGAGGGGAAGCAAGGGGTATCTGACTGGGGCAAAGACAAAAGTTCTGGGGGAGTTCTGACCTGTTATATCTGTGCTATTCTGATCAAAGCCTGCAGGGGGTTGGGCATGGTGGCTCATACCTGCTTTGGGAGGCCAAGGCAGGAGGATCATTGGGTAAGGCCAGGAGTTGGAGACCAGCCTGGGCAACATAGTGAGACTCCCATCTCTACAAAACATTTTTTAAAAAATTAGCCAGGCATGGTGGTGCACACCTGCAGTCCCAGCTACTTGGGAGGCTGAGGCAGGAGGATCACCTGAGGACAGGAGTTCAGGCTGTAGTGAGCAATGATGAGGGCACCCACTGCAATGGTGGCCAGAATAAAACATAAGGCCAAGAGGATTCTGGAGTAGAACACCACAGGTGTCCTTTAGGATGCACCTGTAATTTGAAAGTAAACAAATGTTAGATAAAAACCATTTTCACAGACATGTGATGGCCATGGTGGGGGATGGGAACACAATTAAAGAGGCACCAAAAGGGGCAGGAAGAGAAAATATTGGAAATATCCCTCCAGCTAAACTTCCATATACACTAACATTTTTTGTAGCTTCAGAGTTCTTCAAATACAATCAACAATATCTGAAATTCCTACCAGAATGTGTAATGTTTTGGTTTTCATGTGCTTATCTTTATTGCATTATTTTGCTGTTCTGGAATTAATCAGGCTTTCCCAATATGGACAATACCCAATCAATTCCCAGACATCATATTTACTTATTAAACAACATATTTCCACTATTTAAAGTTAAGATAATTTTTGTGAAATTTTTAATCAGAGCTGGAAAAGATCTTAGAATGTAGTGTGTCAAACTAAGGCCACTAAGTTACATAAGAATTCTCTCTAGAGTCTTCCCTAGAAATGATCATTCAATATGTACTGCTAACCAGAGGATAAATGTGAAATACTCAGCTTAGTTTGGAGTATTTCCTCTTGCCTGAACACTTGCAGTTGTCTTAAAGCTAGGCTGCTAATCCACCTTCCAAAAGTAAGTGCTGCTACCCTAAGCATGATACATTTTAGCTTGAAAATGTTAAGTTCAAGGATACCGGGTTCCACGGAACACATTTTACCAAATCTGCATTGCAAAAGTTTTGTGATTCTATGTATCTGCCTAGCTAACCATATGATAGCAGATAAGTCTTCTGTAGGAGTGAGCTTCACTGGGCCTTGAAATGTCTGTGACGGCTATAAAAGTAATCGTGTTAATGAATACTGCACGCGTTATGGGATTTCATTCTTTTTACATATCAAAATCTGATTCTTATGAAGTAACTGACTAAAAGTGTTACTGCACTGGGACAAAAATGATTACTCTAGAAATGTGTACAGACGTGGCCATTCATCTAGCATCCCAAAGATAATTCTGCAACTTCTAACCCAATTCCCCTTCTCTGCACCCTTCCTGTTGAGAGTAGATAATTCTTACCTGGAGAGAAGCTAAGTTTATCTATGTAATAAAGGGCTAAGAGAAACCCTGTGAAGGAAGGGAAGGAAGAAAAAAATCCCTGTAGGGTAAGGGAAGAAGAATATTATCATCTTGGGAGATGGGGGTGAAGGAGAGAGAGGAGAGACAATTGCCGGATGAGTAAAGGAAACAGAGAGGAGGGAAAGATGCCAACATTGCCGTGGACCAGGGAGCGGCTCCCAAGAAATTCCTTTTGAATCAATGTTGACCATTGAACTGCTCTTCTTATTGCTTTGTGAGTCTTTGTGTTTGTAGAGGTTACAATATTCTCCTTCAAATGAAGTCCAAGATCAATGAGATATTAACCAAGCATGTGAAGGTAGCCCAGTTGCTGATTTATTGGCTGTATGTCTTGTTTTTCATATTTGTATTAACCGCTTTCTTTCAGAGCTGCATTTTTTAAAAAATCTTTTTTTGGGTGGAAGGAGGGAAAAAAAGAAAAAATTTTAAAAAAAGAAAAAATTTTTAAAAAAGTCTTTTTTTCCTTAGCCTTTGAAATATTTCTTCTGAGTGTAATAGCTATTGTGGTTAAGTTTCCATCGCATTGTGGGTTGTTCCATTTTGTTCATCAGACACATATTGAGTGCCAACCATATATCGGGCACAACACTGAAAACCGAGAGTTGGAGATGATCAATAATCAGATCTTGCACTAAAAGCTCAAAAGCTGCCAGCAATGGTGCTGGAGTCTACTGCAGAGCACCTGAGAAATAGTGCTTAAAGATGCATATAGATTAATAATGGTATTCACAGTGCTGCAAGCCATGATCTTAGGAAGTTTATTAGGCCTGTTATTGCCAAATCAGAGCATCCACCCAGACAACTTCATCACTTTGGATAGTTATGCACAGGAATGGATGAAAAGTGAAAAATTTAGTCATCCATCCAGACATATTGCCAATACTTGAAAATTTCTGGGCAACTGTCTAATTTCCTTCACTTTCATCTTGAAGTTTGGCCTCACAGGGCTGTATGTTGAATGTAAGCACTTTGAGGAATGCACACCCCCTCAGCTTCAAGGGCATTTTCATTTGATTGGAGGTGATAACACAACTGGAATTGAGTCATGGCATTCAGTGTATCCCTCCCATTCCAGTAAAAACGGTTGGAGAGTGTTCAACACCTGAAATTAGCCAGAACCTCAAGTTATACATTTCATGATTAAATTTATCGCTTCAGAACCTGCATTTTCTTGACATGGAAAGCTTTTTTAAATAAATGCTTAGTGCTGGGAAGACGCCCAGCACATTAATCCTTGAACCATACAAAGGGAATCATTTTGCAAATGGAAATAAGTCCTTTAATATAAACTGGGCGACTATTCAATCGCTAAGTCCTACTTTGCAGTATCCTATTTAATCCACTGACTGTTCTGTTCTTTTCCATTCATCTAGCTTGAGCCACAAATATGCTACTTCTCAGTTTGCTCTCTGAGGATTTTTTTTTCTTATCATGACTTAGAGACAGCCAAAAGAATAGTATCAGTGCCTAGAAATGAATTATGAATCATTCAATACTTTCAGAATCCAAAGGGACAAAAAAAGCAATAATCCCAAATACTCTAGTCATTCTTCTTTCCTTTTTGCAAGAAAATGTTATAATTTGAAAATTCCTACAAAATTTTCTTGTTGAAGTCAGAGGAACAGACATCCTGGGAAAGAAGAGGTAAGAAGAAAACAATGAGGCATGTGAACAAGAAAATCTGTGTAAATGCATCTTCATCATGCACAGTCTTTACGGCCAATGTGAAGACAGGGAAGTAGGGATATTGTAGCTTTGTCTTCAAAGTATAGCTTGTTGCTTTCCACCAAATGAAATGTAAATAGAAAGTCTAAGTGTTCCTTTTCTGCCGTGAATCAGACCCAGGCTAAAGGAAGGGTGGTCCGTGCAGAGATGACCTTATGATCCGACAGAAAAGTGTTTCTGTATTTGAGAAGCTCAGCCTAAGCCAGTGGTCCCTGGGGGCTCCCCTCATATTTCAAGATAAACTAAATGAGTTAAATAAATGGTAAGTCGGAATTAACATTCAAAATCTGTTACAGGTACAAAGGAATCATTCAGAAGGGACTATGTTCACACCTCATGTCAGATTCAAACAGGGGGACTCTGACCCAGCGTAAGCAAGAGTTGGTGTCTTTTTGCCTACAACGCTATGAAGGCAATTTATGAAGATCTTTTTTTTTTATGGTCAGTGTCTTCCCATTGTGTATGCAGAAAATCATGTTAAGTTCTCTACAGCCTCATTAACAAACACTGTATTTGAGAGGTTAAGTATTTCAAATGATGCTTTCAATCACAGACTTTATTTGTAAAGATTAATTAGTACAGGTTTATTAGCAAAGACAGTAAAGATGATCTCAGAAGGCCTGTTTAATCCCCGGTTTTCCTATTCCCTGTCTCAAAGTCCATCTTGTAATTTCACAACCAGATGACATTCGACTGCATCAGGTCCTTCTAAGTGGCTGTGTCAACGACTACTGTTTACCTACCCCCCAGTATCCATTTGCCTCTTTTTCTTAGTAGTAGAATCCTGATTTCTAACTAGGATTGTCACATATAGCAAATAAAAATACAGATTGCTAAATTAAATTTGACTTTAAGAAAAACGACAAATCAATTTTCAGTGTAAGCATGTCCCAAGTATTACACACAGGACGCCCAGTTAAATTTGAATTTAAGATAAGCAATGAATCATTTTTAGTATAAATATTTCCCAACTATTGCACACTTATACAAAAAAAATTATTTATCTGAAAATCAAATTTAACGGGGCATTCATTATTTGATCATGCAACCCCATTAACTGCTTATGTTTCTACCCAGCTTAGACAACATTTCCAAGGCTCAGACCATGATGTGACCATGTGATCACGTTCCCACCAATGTGGTGGAAGCTTACATTGAGTAGTGCTCCCAGGAAGTCTCCTTAAAGAAAAGGGGGTTTACTCTTCTTTCCTCATTCCATTTTTCTCCATGCTGCTGTCTAAGAAGATATGATAAAGGAAGAGGAGAAGGGCAATCTTGGATCACAAAGAACAGGTTTTACCATAGCTTTGGGAGAGGTAGAAGAAGCAGGGGTCCCTGGCAACATCGTGTTGCGACATTGAGCTGCCATCCTGCAAATTTCCCTTAAGAGAGATATGAACTCCTGCTTATTTAAACTGCTGTTTCTTCTCTTACATTCAGTTGAACCCAATCCTAACTGATATAGAGGCTTACTTTTTAGAGATTTATGAGCATACCAAAAGCAAGCATATCAAAAACCTGTTCCTGTGGAACAGGAAAATCTGTGGAAAGCAGAGTATTTGAAAGACTGTGAATATTCAGAGTCACTTAGATTCTCATTGTGTCTCCGACTTTCTCTCACACACATACATACAGCTTTCCTTACTTTCTGAAGCCCTGGGTATTCTAACTTCCTGCCCCATCTTCTTTCTGATAATTAACCCTAGCAATTCAGAAACAAACAAACAAATAAAAATAATAATGACCACACCTGGAGGACTTGAGCATAAAGCTAAATTGAGGTTAGCAATTTCATTAAAGAGGTTGGACGACCATTTCAGCAGGAGTATTTTGTCGATACTTTTTGAGTATGCTGTCAGGTGGCAGGAAGTAAAGTAATAGATTAAAATAATTTAAAACTTTGGGGCATCTTTGGCTTTGGGGAAGAAATATAAAAATGAATTCCTAATACGATGATACCTTGTGTAAAGAAGAGACCAATATATCATCCCTTGAAATTTTCCCAGGTCACAATACTGAGATATAAAATTCTATTCCAAAAGGGCAATATTGATTTCTTTTTTTTTAATGCTTGAAATTTGCCAACTTCAACATTTTTCTTGGTGCTATGAGAAATGTTGCCACTGGCAGGCATTCTACAGTAAGCAGGAAGGCAAAAATAGTGTTAAACAGTGGAGTTATGAGAACAAGAGTTTCTACGTTTTTATTAATGTATCATTCAGAATCCTTGATTAGGAGCTCTATTTTTAATTCCTTGAGGAGAATAGAAATATATAGAAAGGAGATGAACGAAAGAAATGCTGCCTTCAAATGTAACAAATACAAGTAAAACTAAGGAAGGGACAAGTATTTAAAAGGTTAAACGCTATTCATTTTGTTATAATAAAAACATAGTGACAGGCCGGGCGCAGTGGCTCACGCCTGTAATCCTAGCACTCTGGGAGGCCGAGGTGGGAGGATTGTTTGAGTTCAGGAGTTCGAGACCAGCCTGAGCAAGAGCGAGACCCCATCTCTACTAAAAATAGAAAGAAATTTATCGGACAACTAAAACTATATAGAAAAAAATTAGCCGGGCATGGTGGCGCATTCCTGTAGTCCCAGTTACTCGGGAGGCTGAGGCAGGAGGATCGCTTGAGCCCAGGAGTCTGAGGTTGCTGTGAGCTAGGCTGACGCCACGGCACTCTAGTCCGGGCAAAAGAGTGAGACTCTGTCTCAAAAAAAAAAAAAAAAATCATAGTGACAGCTGATAGATTTTTGCAAAGGCTAAAAATTTCAGACTCTGGTTAGAAGGTGGAAGTTATCTACAGTGTTGACTAGTGTCTCCCCTGAATTCATCCCACTTGGAATCTCAGAATTTAATCTCTTTGGAAATAGGCTTTTTTGAATGGCATTAGTGAAGTTGAAGTAGTACTGGATTAGGTGAGCTGTGTTTATACGAAGAGGAGGGGACACACAGAAAGACCACTCTGAAAGAACATCATGTGGCAACAGAGGCAGATAAAGCAGAGATGCAGCCACAAGACAAGGAACACCAAGGACTGCTGGGAACCACCAGAAGCTAGCAGAGAGATATGGACCAGAACTTCCAGAAGGAACCAACCCCATTGACACCTTGATTTTGGACTTCCAGCCTCTAGATCTGGGAGAAAATAAATTTCTCGCATTTATTCAGACATAAATAATGTGAATAATTTTTTTCAAACTACTGAATTCAGGAGGTTTTCAGGGGAAGCCAGATAGATACTATTTATTATAATTCAAATGTTACATATTTTTAAATATACAATATATTAAGCCACCCAGTTTGTGGTACTTTTGTTACGGCAGCCCTGGGAAACCAATACATCATCCACTGCCCCTCACTTCTGAAAGCAAGGTGCTGTCATCTTATAAAGGTACCACCGGATCATGGGGCACTCAGAAAATTGCAATGCTTGTTTTTCAACTCCTCTGGATCCTGTCCAATATTATTGACAAGAAAATTTGTTTTTGCAGGATCTTTGTTTATTTGAAGAGCTTTTATTCTGCCTGCCAAGTTGGAAAGACTGTTAGATTATGTCTTTTGTTGAAAGCTTAGTTGTTTGTATTTTGTGGCTTCATTGCCTTTTTTATTTTTAAAGGAAAGGAAAGCAAAATCAAAGGAAATGAAGCAAAAGAAAAGTTTTATCAGCATTTTAAGGTCTCTGAACTTCTCCAGACACAATAATATCATCAGTGAGTCTCATATAGTCTAAGCCTGTGGGATCAGATACACAATATGGAAGGTTTACAAATGGTCCACCCTTCCACCATTACCTAACCAAGACTGCATTTAACATTTCTGCTTCATCATGTTGACAGTCCATTAAAAACAAAATAGAACTGTATTATTTTCCCCGAACTGTGAGCCTAATCTTCTGATAAACACTGAGGGTCCCTTTGAGAAATGTTACTCAACCTTCTTTCAAGTCAGCACACATTAAGAAAATGATTATAGCAAAGCATATGCAGTACACTGGAAGGGCAAAGGGACACGGAGAAAGGTATTTGGGACTTGATGAAAAGACGCATTACATTTTGAGTATTATATAAAAATGGTAAAAAATAAAATATAAAACATTAGGGAAGGTCTGAAGTATTGATAACATAAATAGAATAATTTTGGAGGAACTACTGAATTCAGGAAGTGTTCAGGGGAAGCCAGATAAATATTATTTATTATAATTCAAATATAATATATTTTTAAATGTTTTCAAAATCGGTTTTAGAATTTTTAACATTGTGAATTTTTTGTTTTTTTTTTTTATTTCAGGGTATTATGAGGGTACAAACGTTTTGGTTACATTTTATGTCTTTGCCTCACCCAAGCGAGGGTTAGAGGCATGCTCTTCCCCTCTACAATGATCCCCGTGTCCTTTAGTTGTGGGTTTACCACCCCCCCCCAATCCCTCTAATCCCTGGAGAATATTACTGCCATGTGAGCACCCTAGTGTTCATCAGTGAGTACCAATTTGATGGCGAGTACAAGTAGAGTTTATTAAAAAAAATCTCGTGGAGAATTCTAGGAAGATGGTGTCAGTGGGAGCAAACTGAATATCCACATAAAAACAGAGCAACTGGACAGCAAAACCAATAACCCTTACAACAAAACCATATGACAAGGCATCTCCATAAACTCCAAAACACAAGTGGATGATACAACACAAGCGGATAACCCTAAGACCTGCATGATCTCAATATCTATGCAGGGAAAACAGTAGGGACCAACCAGGTGACTGAAGGACTTGAGAACAGAATTCCAAATGTTCTTTTTTTCCTAACACCATCTCCAGGAACCATGCTGCTTTGTGCTGCCTTTGCTGAGTTCACAAGCCTCTGTCACAGATTTAACTTACCCACCTCAAGCATTGTCAAAGGGACGGGCTTGAATCTGATCAAGCTTCTGCATCCAGTTGCCAATTTGCAGGAAATTTGACGATTAGAGAAATATGTTACATAAAACCACAAATATGCAGTCGACAAAATTCTAAGTATGGAAAACAATACAATTCAAATACCCTAGTTCCTCAACAGAAAAATTAAAGGAAAAGAAAGAGATAAAGGGAGAAAATATAGATTTTAAAAGATTTAAAAAGATGCATGAAATTTTTTAAATGGACAAGCCTAAACGATGATGTCTAGGACTGTCCACTTCCATGATTAAAAGAAAAAAAACTACAGAGAAAGGCAAGGAAGAGATTTCTGTAAACGAAAAGGTAGTGGTTACTTTTGGTGGGTGGGGAGGGGGCTGCCCTTGAGCTAGGACACAAAGAGAGGCACAGTAAAGATGCTGACTCCATGTCTGGTATTCGACTGCTGACAACGTTCAAGCACCTCTCTCCCCATTCTGTCCCACATCTGGACAAGCCAGTCAGAGAGCCCACGAGCTTTCTCCACCGGCTTCCACAAGAAGTTCAAACTATGCAAGCCACTTCAGACCTGCTAGGAAACCTGCCCTGCTCTTGCTAGAGAGCCTCATTATATGAATAATAAAACTTTTCATACACTGTGCATGTTTGGCAACATCAGTTCCAACACTCAAGCCAAATTTTGGGTGGAGGACCAATTTTATCTCTGTAGAATGACCACAATAAGGCTTTTGAGGCGGCAGGCAAAGCTCTACTTTTGAGCCCTGTGTGGGTACTTACGAGGAAAATTGCTTTATGACTTTAAAGGAATATTTATTGCATGTGTGGTTTTCTGTATATCTTATTTTGTAATAAAACAGATAAAAAAATAAAAGCAACAATAGTAACAACAATTTCTTTTGTCACATCTGTAACCCATTGTGACATATCAAATGGAAATCTCAGACTTGGAGCAAAACACTTCTTGGCACCAAAGTACTTAGTAAGATAGCGTGGTCCCCTAACCTGGCATGCCACCGCACGGGCTGGGTTTTGAACACTATCAAGCACAGGGCTTTCATCTTCACCTACACAGTATGTCAGTCTGGATCCTTCTGAATAAAATCAGTTCCCTACATGTTCCATGTCTCCAACTATAATTTGATGAGGTTGGTATTTTTGTTTGTTTTTTGGTTTTGGTTTGGTTTTTTGTATTTCATACAAAGATGATCTGAACTTTTCTTGCATAACCTGAAGAAGTTATGTAAGGGAATGTAGTATGCAGTCTTCCTGTTTTATATCACCTTGAACACCAATTCAAAGGCAGTCAAATAACAATTTGCTTTCCTCGTTTTTATGATAAAGCTATATTTGTTAGCCATGTTAGAAGCATATCTTTGCTTAACCATTGTATTATATTTGTAAGTTCATGAGGAAATGCATTAAGTCTCTCTAGTGAATATTTGTATGCTATAAAATCATTTAGAGTAATAATCTAAAAAATGCATTAAGTCTATCTAGTGAATATTTGTACTCTAAATAATTGTAAAACACTGACAAAAGGTAAGCCATCAAATTCTCCAGTACCAAATTTCAAAAGAAATCATATCTATTCCATAGTGTAGTGGTTAAAGGAAAAAAAAAAGAGATCATATATTATGTCAGATAATTCTCTTTTCCTCCTTTATAATCCCAAAATCCCATCCGTTTCATAAAATTTTTCCCAAGTAAAATAGAACTAAACACTGAAAGATAATCAAGAAAACTCCCATAGGCACTCTGAGAATAAAATGAATCATCTGTTTAAATGTTTATTATTATTTTGGAATTTTCTGGGTCCAAATAAATTATGTAATAGAGAAAAATCCAATTATGTAAGTGGTTTGCACTAGCTAGAGTTTTCTCTGTTCCACATGTTTTCTAATTTTTGTTCTGTTCTTTTGAAAATTTCTCCCAAACTCTATATGATTTGGGTAGGGAGTCAATCATAGACCACCAACATTACCAAACATAACTAACCTTCAATGTTAAGGCAACATCTTAGGTTGGCCCAGTTTGACTGTTTCCTTTCTCTAGATGGTGACTGGTATGTTTGTAATCCAAGCAGAACTAATAGAGTCATTCTCTGGGCCTGACATAAATAATTATATAACCCTAATACTATGTAATTGAAAATGTAAGTCAGCATTTGTGGCAATAATGCTGCATAACAAACAACCCTGATACCTGGTGTCTTACAACAACAATTATTTCTCACTTACATGTTTTGAGGTCAGTTCAGGTCCAGGTTTGGGGTTCAGCTTAGATTTTTCCCTGTGTGTTCTCATTTCAGGATCCAAGTTTCCAACATTTTCTTCTAGCATTCTTATCGTTTCATACTTTACATTGCAGTCTTTTATCCATCTTAAATTAATTTTTATGTATGGCCATATATTCTTCTGTATGTGATATGCTTACTTAGATTTTACAATTATATTTTATAATTATGGTTTAGAAAAGACTTTTCAACAGAGTATTTCATTTCTTCTGTGCAAGGGAAATAAGGTAGATATTACTATGCCCAATTTAACAGTTAAAAACAAAACAAAACAAAAGTCTCTTAGAGTTGAAATAGATTGCCAACAGTTACAAGGCAATTAACAATAGGCCTACCCAAGTTAGAAGATGGATCTCCTGGCACAGGGTACCCGGCCTGTGGAGTATGTCGGTTCTTCATCCTAAACAAGTAGAGAACAAACAACCAAGTTCAGAACAAAATCTTACACTTGAAAGACCAGATGGTAATGGAAAAGACCTCCAGAGCCATGGACCAAGGGATTCTGAAAACATTATCTTTCAAAAAGTCAAGATCTTGGAGTAAAACTTTTTCCATAATTAGAAGTCAAGAAAACAAAGGGCAGCCACGTTAATTACAGGGGACAGTTTGTGTTTCAGAATGCTGTCATGGGAGAGATGAAGAAAGCAAAGGGAAAGCATACTCGGAACTCCTGTTTTCTATCTGTATCTGAGAAGTTCATAAAGACCTGGAAGAGTATCATGCTCTGTCGGATGACTATCATGGTGAAATTATATCCGAGTGCTGGATATTTTCTGTTAGGTCATTAAATATGAAATGTCCAATTTCAAATCAGAAGTGTAGTTTATTATATCTCAAAAAAGATGCAGTGCAATTAATCAAAGTATGTACCTAAACTGTTCACCCAGTTTTTCCATCTTAATGGTAGCTTGTTTATGCCAGCAGCAAAGAAGCCTGGAGAATGAATGGCGATGAAATCGTGAAAGGCGTTTTCCACAGCTTGAAAAATTGAAAATTTTTCCTTGCAAGAAGTGATCCAAAGCCTGGAAGAAGTGTTAATCAGTTGGTGCAAGGTCTGGTGAATATGGTGGATGACAGAGAGTTTCTCCAAATC